>APFE031469153.1:0-15958 GCA_000404065.3 Pinus taeda
TATTGGAGGAAGTTCATCTCTAACTTCTCTTCTATAGCAGCTCCTATGCATGCAGTAACAAGTGTGAAGCATGCTTTCCAATGGGGAGGCAAGCAGCAAAAAGCTTTCAAATCTTTGAAAGAGAAGATTAGTTCAGCTCTAGTCCTTGCATTACCGGATTTGAGACAGCCATTTGAGATACAAACCGATGCTAGTGATTATGCCATGGGTGCAGTTCTTCGACAGCATGGTAAGCCTATTGCTTTTCATTCTAAAACTTTTAATGGTGTTGTTGTAAATTATCCTACGTACGATAAGGAGTTGTATGCATTGGTACAAAGTGTCAAAAAGTGGAAACACTATTTGATGGGAAAAGAAACTATTATACATACCGACCATCAACCCTTACAGTACTTGCAATCACAAAACAAGTTACAACAGTCACGACACTTCAAATGGATGGGCTTCTTGCAACAGTTCCATTTGGTAATAAGGTACAAGAAAGGTACTCTGAATAAAGTTGTTGATATGCTTTCAAGGCCTATTATTGGTGTTGTTAATTTACTTAAGAATGATTCCATTGTACATGATAGTTACATAGAACAGTATGCATCCAATGATGACTTTAAAGATGTGTATGCTAACTTGAGTAAAGGGAACCATGTAGAGGAAAATGACCATCACATGCATAACAATTTGTTGTTTCATTTGGGAAAGTTGTGTATACCACAGGGGGAGAGAATAAATGTCATAAGAGAAGCTCATTCTTCTCTTATTGATGGCCATTTTGGTGTAAGCAAAACAATTGCACATCTACATAGGTATTGTTATTAGCCTCGCATGGTAGATTTTGTTTCAAGGTTCATAAGAGGTTGTTTATTATGTGCTACAAGAAAACCTAGTAATAGGAAGCTTGGCTTGTATACTCCTTTGCCGGTACCTTCTAGACCATGGGAGAGCATCTCTATGGATTTTGTAGGAGGTTTGCCAAAATCTAGAAAGCAGCATGATTATTTATATGTAGTAGTTGATCGTTTAAGCAAAATGTGTATACTTATGCCTTGTAAGAAAACTATAACTGCTGAACAAAATGTTGAAGTATTTTGTGATCATGTATGGATTCACTTTGCTTTGCCTACTTCCATTATTAGTGACAGGGATTCCAGATTTGTGGGGAATTTTTGGTCCAACCTATGGGAGATGATGGACACAAAGTTAAAGAAAAGTATTGTTTTCCATCCACAAACAGATGGACAAACCGAAGTTGTGAACAGAACCATTGTGCACCTCTTGAGAGGATATTACAGCAAGCATCCCAAGCTTTGGGATGAAAATTTTCACTACATACAGCATGCTTACAATCGTGCCAAGCACTCTTCCACAAACACCTCACCATTTGAACCTTGTTTTGGTTACTTGCCAAAATCACCCCTTGATTTCATTCTTGAGAAAGATGTTGCCATTGAGGGACATAGTGATATTGACAAAGCTCGTTCATTCATTGAAAGAATTCAGCAAATACATCAGCAAATTAAAGAACAACTTGAGAAGAATCAAGGCAAGTACAAGGAAAGACACAACAAGCATAGAGTCGATCACAAGTTTCAAGAAGGGGATGAGGTATGGTTGTACATTAGTAAGGAAAGGATGCAAGGAGAAGGTAAAAAGTTGAAGCCTATTCGTTGTGGTCCATTCAAAATCCTCAAGAAGGTTGGAAATAATGCTTTTCAATTAGATTTACCTTCCTACATGCAAATGTATTCTGTTGTGAATGTGGAGAACTTACGTTTGTATGAACCTCCTTTGATCGCTAATCATGAAAGCGCTGTTCAACTGCCATCTATAGAAGATTTCTCACCAGAATTCTTAGATGAGCTGAAAGAAGATACAATCCTTGGCAGAAGGACACGCACGTCAAGGAGGGGTGATGTAGATTATGTTTGGGTTGGTTTCAAAGGCAGCAAACCGAACAAGGCAAAGTGGATGGAGGTGGACAGAGTGAGGGTGTTGTACCCTCACCTCTTTAATAGGGATTTGAAGGCTTTTGGGGTCCAAAAGCTTCCCAATGGGGAGGTGTGATCAGGGGCTCATGTCCCAAGTATCGTAAAATGCTCAAAAATGAAAGTGCTCAGAACTAGCTCAAACCTAAACGAATGGATAGAGCTCGTCCTCCTGATTCCGGCGCCGCAAACGGTTCGAAAAATAGTCACGTATGAGAAAGATATTCCAAAAACAAAATCGCCCAATAACCATTAATTTTTGAATTTTTTCAAAAAAATTAAAAAAAGAATATTCCATAGAATATTCCTTGGAATATTCTAGGGAATATTACTTTTTGGCAGCGAATGGAAAAATGCCACGTGGCAGGCCTGGAGGCATCCACGTGGCCCAGGGTGACGTCAGCAAGAGTATGTGGGTTATTTAAAATTTTGGTTGGGTGTATGGAGGATCGAACACACGACCTCCCGCATACAAGTGCCACACCTTACCGTTGGGCCACAACGGCGGAAGTTGAATGGAATACGAACCAAATAATATTTAACTTTAAAAAAAAAAAATTGGGCGGGAAATGAAAGGGGCCAGCCTCGCATGCATATGACCACAGCCCAGAATCGTGGGCCAAACCCCTAACCGCCGGCACAAAATCCGAGGCAAACCACCAGCCGATTTTTCCGGTCACATGCGGGTTACATTGGCCGTTAACTGGCAGTCCAGTTGGCGGAAATTTTGGTGAACCTCCATATTTGGCGGGCCTAACTGGCTCCAACTAAAGCTAACTGGAGTTTTTCTAGGGGTGGACTGGAGAAACTTTAATGAGCCATAACTTTGGCTAGGAAAGTCGGTTTTGGACGATTTTTTTTTTATTTCTTTTGGGTATTTTCGACCTTCTAAAGCCATTGGCATAGGTTTTACAGCCATCTGAGGTCATTTGCAGAGGTTTTGGAGCCGTGGAAGTTCTAGGAGCCACTCGGTCCCAGTATTGTGAGAACTGTATAGGGTTGCAGGTATCCATTGGAGGTGAACCAGTAGTCAATCCTGAAGGATTCAAGTGTTTTGAATCCGTTTTTACAGTCTATTCCACCTGTAGAGACTTCTATTCAGCTGTATATTCATTTTGAGCATTTAATTAAAACGAGGACAGGCCCATTTGGGAGCCTTGGACCCAACAGACGTAGCCCAGGAGGGGTGAACTGTTTTATCAACTTCTTTTGCATCTGTGGTTGATTTATTTTGCAGAAAAAAATCGTTTTAATGTGTTAAACAGTAAAAGGAAATAATTCTGCTATGCTTAAATGGATCATGAACAACTGAAAATTTCATTTGTTTCTTTACTGCAAGACATGGGCATCTTTTAAACATGTTTATTACTGAATTAAATACCTTGCCAACCATTTACAAGTAGTTTCAAATTCAGATCAGAGATGCAGTTCACTGATGAAACCAATGGAACATTAAACATCCACCAAGATTCCATTCTCATGTCATCTTCCCTACGGCCCCCTCAAAGTGCATGTGCCAAAAACATATGATGTCGGGTGCAAGTTCCGAAAAATTTAGGAAGAAGGGTCCCACATCCTTGGATGGCATGTATCAAAAAAAAATGAGACAAGTCTCACGATACTTTAGAAGGAGTCACACCTATTCACTGATGAAGCCAATGGAGAATTAAACATCCACCAAGATTCCATTCTCATGTCATCTTCCCTACAACCCCCTCAAAGGGCATGTGCCAAAAACAGATGATGGCAGGTGCTAGTCCCAGGAAATTTTGGCAGAAGAGTTCCACACCCTTGGATGGCATGTGTCAAAAATGGATGAGGTTGGGTGCAATTCTGAGGATATTTTGGAAGGAGAGTCAAACCTCAAACTTGACATTAAAGACAAATTTGACCCATGTTATACAGTGCAGCCCATTAACCTTGGAATGTGTTTCTTGAAGCTACTTCATAAGAAAAGGGAATGAAAATAGAAATCTCAATTGTGCCAACTAGAAAAAATGATTCCTTTGCCTATAACAGCAACACATAGAATACACCTATAGGGCCATGGATTAGCTACAAGTTGAATGCTTGCAATAATAATCAACCAGATTCCAAACCCTATAAGCATGCTACCCATGATAATGAAGGGAACAAAATCTATACAAATGTCAGTTAGGATATTGTGGTTGACCAAATCTTATGAAACATTGATCATGATAACCCAACAAAACTAATATCAATGATAATAAGCATTGCTACTATGGGAAAAAGGGTGGCTAGAGGCATTTGGATCAAACAAGTGACATTTGTCAAGAGTTAGTGGATTACATGAACCTAGTTGACATCCACACAGCAAAGGTTCCTTCACATGGAAAACAAAATAAGAAAACAATACCTCATAATAACAGAGAATTTTCATAAATTTATGGTAAGTGGTTCCTCTTTGAAAATCCTCTATAGAAAAGAAAAGTCATCCAATTTTCCATTTAGACTTGAAAAATTGCAATGCACAAACTTTATGGAGGATAGAAGACCACTTGAGAAGAGGTTATAAAATGTTCATCCTAGAAATGTTAATGCTATTATTAGAAAAAGGGTGGCTAGAGACATATGGATTAAGCAAGTGAAAGATGTTAAGAGTTAGTGGATTACCTAAACCCAATTGACATCCACAGAGCAATGATTCCTTCGAATGGAAAACAAAAGAAGAAAACAATCCCTCATAATATCAGAGAAGCTTGATAAATTTATGGTAAGTGATTCCTCTTTGACAATGTGAGTGGGTGAGGTGGACTCATAATTTCCCGAGGGTATTCTTGCTCCCACCCCTCCCTAATTTAGAAGCCCTAGTAATTCTAGTCAGCAATAAATGGCTCCTTGACATTGCCAAGTCTGCTGACCTCATTCCTGAAACAGGATTCCTTGCATCAGTGGCATTAACTAATGCAAAAGGAATTGTAATGTTCATGAATTCAACAAGGACATCCCAGAGTGTTTCCTCTCTAAGAAGGACATCTCCCAGATGTCCCCTATTTGGAAGAGATATCCTAAGAGATGGAGCGCATCACCAACATCCTCTAGAATGTCCACTCATATATAAAATGTAACAAGGAAGAACAACTTTCGGGCCACTTCCCTTTAACTCGTGCAATATAGACAAAAAAGACATAGACAAGCATAAAAATTAAGAGATTGTGCGAAAGTTGTCTGGTCTTCTAATCTAAAATTGATGTGAGAAAATGACAAGAGATTACCCATCAAATATAGGACTACTCCAGTAGTTTTATTGACCCCTGAAAACCCTTAGCTCTGTTTAGTCCCAAAAAACTTTAACAAGGACTTTTTTTTAGTTCAAGTTGTGGCCCTATCTTCTTTATACTTTTTATGGTCCTTGGTAAAGAGGAAAATATACTAATTTTTATTTTGTAACTGAAATTCATTGTACCATGGATTTTATTGGTTTTTTGGTTTTGCTTAGGTATCAGGACAATCAGTAGACTTTCCATTGGTTAGCAAGGTAGACCGGTGGTCTGTCACTGAGGACGCCCAGGGTTGAGTTAGAGGGTCTGCCCCCATACTCCTGAGCCTATAACAGAATTTCCCACAAGCCACACTAGGTGGGTCAACTGAGTTTCAAACATGCGCAAAGCTCCAATATTGGTCAACAAATGCCTTCTAGTGCATGATTTCCACAGTTTGGCCTAACCCTATGTGCTTTTGTGCCATGAATGTTAACATGTTTGTTTGGTTCAAGTCTTTGGTTCACATCCTACATCCTTCTAATAAAAAAAATTTAACCCAAGACACTAAAATCAAGCTAAAAAAAATTCTTGTTATACCTTATTCTCAAAATGGGGGTTTCTAAAAAAATTCTTGTTATACGTTATTCTCAAAATGGGGGTTTCTGAAATTTTGCAAATATATTGAAAAACACATACATAATTACTTTGCATGGTTCATTAAAATTATCAAGTTGCCTCAATAACACAATACAAAACATATTTCTTGTGATAAAATTTGCAAGACTCAATTGTTTAACATCAAATATGAAACTTGGCATCCTTAGCGAGATTTATTCTTCAATGTAAGTTGGATAGTATAAAATTTGTAAGTTTAGGATCCCATGCATCCATATGATCTCACACATTCCAAATATAATTTCCCATAGCTGTGTTATAGCTCTTCTGTGTGCCTTCAAAATTTATTACCATCATAGGATGAGCCATATGAATTCTAGGTGCTTTTCAATTATCTCTCTTCAGCAAAATCCACTCTTGAATCTAACCTGGGCCTGCATAAATTGAAGGACATGCCATAAATCATATCATGAATGTACCATTATTAAATCAATGATTTCCACTTAAAAAAGAACTCATAAAGAGAACTGTAAAATAAAGAAACAATTTCTAGGCCACTTCCCTTTAACTCATGCAATATAGACAAAAAGCTATAGATAGGCATAAAAATTAAAAGATTGTGCAAAAGTTGGTTGGTGTTCTAATCTAAACTTGATGTAAGAAAATGAGAAGAGATTACCCATGAAATATCCATGCATCCACATGATCTCACACGTTCCAAATATAATTACCCATAGCTGCTCTGTAACAATTCTGTGTGCATTCAAATTTTATACAGTCATAGTATGAGCCATATGAATTCTAGGTGCTTTTCCATTACCTCTCGTCAATGGTATCCACTCTTGAAGCTAACTTGGGCCGAAATAAATTGAAGGACATGCCATAAATCATATCATGTATGCTTCCATTATTAAATCAGTTCCTAATGAAAAGATAATAATTCATACAATTAATGTTAAGAAGTCAAAGAAGGGATCTACAAGTTGTGACCAGAAATTTGGTACTAGTAGAATCATTTGTTTATGGCTTGTTGCAACCATTTGTAGTACGACAGTGAAAGTTAAGGACTTGTTCATTTAGTAGTAGTGTGCAATAATACTAAACAAGAACATAAGACTTCATGCACAAGTCCTCTTAATAGCATTCCATAGTGTACATCAGCAAGCACCATGCAGTCAGCATTGCCAAATTTGAATGCAATGGTGGCACTAGCATCAATGTTTGTATCAAATCCCTTCATCTCTTCACTGCAAGTACATTTTTTTGCAGATATTCTTATGTATATCTCTTATTCAAGGGTTTCTACCATAATACCTGATCATGGTAACAACCTTTGATGATATAGAAGCATCTCAAAGCAGTAAATTTTTATTAGCTAGAGATAGGATTTTGTGAAAGAATTTTTTTCATATTGGTGTAGATTGCATTGATAGGAAAAACATATTCGTTATTTCTTCTTGTTCAAGCAAACTAGCAACAAACTCTGCAAAATTGGTGAAGGCATGAAGACTCCAAGTCTTGCAACAAAATTTAATGTCGATGATGCAAAATTAATAGCTTCCTTGGCAATGAAGGGGAGAAAAAGGGAGCAGGCTGTAGCAGTCCATTATTTTCCAAGATAGATGATTCTATGGAGGAACTAAAGTATGGGATTTTAAGACCTCTTTGACTACTGCCAGATCACAAAAGAGACCACACCATTCATTGAACTAGGCCCTGAAACTTCACCAGCTACCTCTAACCACCATTGACCAAGTCCACCAACTACAACTTAATATCATATACCCTATGACTAAGATAAAACTTTGATAACTAGCATAAAAAATAATTAAAATGAAAAAGGTGCATTTAATTGCTTTGATTGTGTGCCAAATTGAAATCTTTAGAATGTGGTGTGAAGATAATTATACGTAGATTTTAGTTGGATGGCTTTGTGGAAAATGTCCTCATAGACATGCATGTGAAATGTGGAACTATAAAGAAGGCATGGTAATTGTTTTACAAAATGTGGTTTGATGGAACACTATCACTGCTTGTTATGTACATCATTGGCATGCTCTTGAGGCCATGAAACTCTGAAAAGATACAACATAAAGGTATTGGGCTAGAATCCAAAAGAATTTATATGGTTCTTCATGTGTGCCACTTTGGCAACTCTAGAACAGAGCATGGAGATTTATGAACGAATCAAGGGAGTGGTTTTGAGATGAATATGTTTGTATGGAATGCCTTTGTAAGAATGTATGTGAAATGGGGAAGCCTATAAATTGCAAGTGATATGTTTGATAAAATCCCTTAGCAAAACATTGTCCCATCTTCTAGTTCACCTTTATAAACTTCACAAAAACTTCTCATGTCAAGTATAAAATTTTCATCAAAGTTGTTGGTGGATAATTGTATCTCTACAGATGTAAAGAATTGGCCCATAGTTGAAGGTGCAAACGAAACATAGCTACCAGTACCACTCTTGTGGGAACCTAGGGAAACTTTGCTTGCCATAGTTTCTGAATTCCCGCCATGCAAAGGAAGCAGGGAAAATTTTAAGAACCACCCTAAATTTATATGTATAATAAATGGGTTAATCCCCATGATACATAAGAAAAATGGGAGGAAATTTTATCAATAATATAATGTATATATAATATTTTTGGCGGATTTTTTTAAACAACAAAACAATATAATCTAATAAGGGGGGAGGATGAGTACTGCAAGATTCCGTAAGGGTTTTGGTTACATCCTAGGTTTTACTATAGGTCTTTTACAATTATTGAGCTACGTACCCGTCGCCGACAGTAGCACCCGCTGTCCTTGTTGCTAGCCTGTCCGTCGTTTTCAGTATGTCTTCCTCAACTAGTATATTGGGGGATACAATGGAAATTGGGGAGGTTGATTATAATGAGGATCCACAGCCATAGCATGTCATTTTCAGGTGCCCTAGTTTCTCTACATCGGCAGCTAGCTCTAGTCTTCCATCTGGCCCTTTTCTACCGAACTCATCGCCGGTGGTTACCTTGCCAGAGCACTGTTCTACACCTCCTTTCGCCGACCCTATCTCCCTTGAATCCCCTGCTATGAATATACCTCCTTTATCCCCAGGGACCTTACATATTCTGACTGCAAATATGCCTCCATCACCCTCTTTCAACCTGAACCCGCCCTTTTCATCTTTCTTTGCTTCGACGTCTGTGGGTCTTCATTCTTCGGTGGCCCCAAATCCTTCTATCCCACTACACTCACCGTAAGGTTTCTTCGAGACACTAGCTATCAAGGTCAAGTCTGCTCCTAGAAGGCTCCCCGGACCCTTTGACAGAACACCCATCTACACCTCGCTAGGGGAAGAGAAAAACAAAGTGCGTGAAGACGACCTTAAAGGATATCAAGATCCAGTTCGGTGAGACCTCTACAATCATGGAAGCGGCATTCATGGCCAGCACAATACTTGTCAGCCATGTTCACCGAAGGGGGTATTCAGCCACAAGGCTCACTCTATGGGTCAAGGAAATCTGGGGTGGACTACTCAAAGAATTGCCTGAGGTACAAGTTCTAGCTAGAGGTTGGTTTGCCCTCCACTTTTCAAAGGAGAATTACATAGATTTGGTTCTTGCTAGATACTGGCACATTGAGATGGCTCCGGTCCTCTTAAAGAGATGGAGCCCTCTATTTCATCCTGAGCGAGAACAAATTAGGACCGGTCCAGTATGAGTACGCTTGCCAGGGCTCCCTCTTCAGTACTAGTGGGAGGAGGTTTTTATACAAATAGGGAATGCCCTTGGGACATATCTAGACCATGACCGCACCTTTGTGGAATCAAGGAATAGAACCCTTGCTCGTATTCTGGTTCACTTAGACACTCGCGAGGGTTTGGAGGAGAAGATTACTTTGCAATGGGGGAAATACACCACGATCCATATTCTGGACTACGAAGGGGTCCCATTTCGATGTCGACGGTGCCACAAGGTGGGCTACATTTTCAAGGACTGTTCCCTTAACAAGAAACCAAAGGATTCTCCTAGATCATCCATTGCACCTTCCAGAATCAATTTGTCGGCTATCCTGCATTCACCCTCTCTGGGACCTACTCCCTCAGCCAACAATCCTCTTAAAGCAATGGACGAGGATCACAAAACTCTCTCGCCACCTGTCACCAGGTCTCGGGTAGTCCCAGAAGCCACAAAAGCTTAGGGTACATCTCTCTCTCCTCTTATCTCTTGTATTACTCATTGTTCCTCTTTGATTGCACCATCCATCTCTCTCACTCATTGCACTTTGTCTTCCTCCCCTGTTATCGCAACATCTGCTCCCTCTTTGCATTCTTTATCCACATCCTCCTCTTCACCATCCTCGTCTAGGGCTTCAAAATCTCATTATTACAATATTTGTCCTCGTATTCTACCTAGCAGCTCTCTGGTGCATTTTGTCGAATTGGGTCTCTCTATACCTGGTACTCCCTCTCTGTCTTCTCGAGGTAGAAAATATGATCTATCAAAAGCTATCAGACGTGCTGGAGCTGAAGTCGCCTATGGCCACCAATCTACTCTTCACGGGGTTCTTAGAGTTGTGAATACCCGTGGTAGCGTTCCCCCATGAAATCTCTTTCCTTTAATTACCAAGGCATGGCTAGTGCCTCTAAGAAACTAGCCCTATGAAGACTTATTGAGATTGAACCTGTTGACATTATTTTGCTGCAAGAAACTCTTGGCTCGGCTGATCTCATAACCGACACTTTAAACTCTATTTCTCGAGGTTGGCACTTTTTGGCCATGGACTCTATTAGGAGATCTGGTGGCCTTGCCATTGGATATAATCCCAAATCCATCAGTGTTCAAGCATCTTGGGGAGGTCATGGTTTTATGGGATTAGATCTCTTTTCGGCAGATCTTGGCACCAACCTAAGGGTTATAAACATCTACGGTCCATGTAAACATAGGGAGCACTTTTGGCAGCACCTGCTTGGCCTCTCCATTTTCTCATCTGATCATATCATTATTGGGGGTGATCTCAACTTCTCCCTTGGTTATGTTGAATCTTGGGGGTCCATGGCTCAAGTGGACTCTATCTCAAGTTTCATGACTGATCTTCTGGAGCGATTTAATCTGATAGATGTTCCTATGAACAAGCCTCTTCCCAATTGGAGGAACAGAAGGGTGGGTGAGGCTGCCCTCTCTCGAAGACTAGATAGATTCATCATGAAAGGGTCCCTTATATAGTAGATGCATCACTATAAACAATGGGTAGGATCTGGAGGCATTTCGGATCACTCCCCTATATATCTGGAGATCTTGGGACCACACCACACGCCAAAAGCCCCTTTCAAGTTTAATCATGTCTGGTTTCAAGACCCTACTTATGTTCGTATGGTACGGATTTTTGGGCTGAAAATATGATTGATAGATCGAACTCGATAGCAAAAGGCTTCTATTCAAATCTATCCAAGCTCAAGCACCTCTCTGTCAATTGGGCCAGAGAAAAACATCAGAGGGAGAATTCGACTCTTGTGCACATAGAATCAAAACTCTACTCCATGCTCGATGAGAGAAGTTTAGGGTTTGTCACTGCTGAAGATAAATCTCATCTGGTGGAGCTTGAGAACCAGAAGACACGAATCTTAAAGGACAAAGAGGAATCTATCCGTCTTCGGAGCAGAGCCATTTGGTTGAAAGTAGGGGATGACAACACTAGGTTTTTCCAGAACTTTGAAAAAGGTAGAAAGGTCACAAACACCATTTGGAATATACCTCTACCTGATGGAGGTGTGGCTGATACATTTAATAATCTCTCCCACCTTGGCTCTAATCATTTCAAGAACCTTTACAAAAATCCTCCTGGTTCGAATATTGCTAATATTATAAATGTCATTGGTCACTTCCCCAGATTTGTTAATGAGGATGAGGCTGAGGCACTTTTCAACCCCGTGACATCTGGGGAGCTTGAATTCACGTTAAAATGGTTCAAAAAGGATAAGAGTCTAGTTCCCGATGGCTGGACCATCGAATTCCACCTTGAATTCTATGAGCTTCTGGGAAATGACCTGCTGAGGGTTGTGGAAGAATGCAGAATATTTGGGTCTCTGTAGAATGCTATTAACTCAACTTTCATTGCACTTATTCCAAATTCAGACACCCCATCCTCCTTTAATGACTACAGACCCATCTCATTGTGAAATTGTCTTTATAAGATCATCTCCAAGATCATAGCAAATCCTCCGCCCTATCCTATCCCATCATATAGCCCCTCAACAATTTGATTTTCTTGAGAATCATCAGATACATGAAGTTATTGGCTTGGCCCAAGAAGCCATTCATACTATCTGGACTAGACATCAAAAGGCCATTACTCTAAAGATAGATCTGGCAAAGTCTTTTGACCGTGTTAGTTGGCTTTACATTAAGATGCTTCTTATCCATCTGGGCTTTCCCCACAACTTAATTACCTAGATCATGGCTTGTATTGCCTCTCCCACTTTTAGTGTGCTCATTAATGGGTCTGCATCTCATTTTTTCCACTTTGAAAGGGGGCTCAAACAGGTTTTCCCCCTCTCTCCACTCCTTTTTTTTATTTTCATGGATGGCCTTAGTCAATTGATTGCATCTGCTAATAGAGATGGTGATCTTTGTGGTCTCAAGATATCTGATGACTGCTTCCTCACCCATCTACTCTTCATGGATGATGTACTTATTATATATCGATGGTAGTATTAGGGATTCCTGCTCCTTTTCTAAGATTCTCTCTCTTTTCTCATCAGCCACTGGGATGCTAGCAAACCACTCTAAATCTACCATCACTTTTGCCTGAACCTCCATCCATGAGTCTCATTTTGCTCATCAATTGTTTCCTTACTGCATCAATCCACTAGACTGGGGTCTCAAATACCTGGGGTTCTGGATTAAGCCTATCAGTCATAAAATATTTGATTGGGCTTCACTTGTTACAAAACTAGAGAAAAGGCTTACCATATGGAGCCATCGATGTTTGTCTAGAGCTGGTAGACTTGTTTTGGTAAAATCTGTGCTTGAGGCTACCCCTGTCTTTTGGATGGCACTCGTTTGGATTCCTAGAACCATCTTGGTCAGGCTACAAAAAATCTGTAATAGATATCTATGGAATGGGAACCAGGATAAAAGGATATTTGCATGGGTTGGCTGGAACAAGATAGCGCTGCCCACAAAATGGGGAGGCTGGGGTCTAAAATATCTTCCTTTATTTGCACAGGCTATTGCTGCAAAAACGAAATGGACATTATTGACAGGACAGAATATTTGGACTACCATCTCATATCACAAATACATTTGACCTCATAATATTATGGTTTGGATTCAATTGCCTAGTTGGCCTAAAACTGGTATGTCATATGTCTGGAAGGCACTCCTTCACTCTCTGCCACTCATCAGGGATAATCTGGTTTGGAGAATAAATGATGGATCTATGGCTCGCATTGGTCTAGATCCATGGATTGGAAGCAATGGTAGACATCAGCTAACCAGAGATCTCATGCAACATCTACATATTCATGAGCTTAAGGTTCTAGTTGATATCGCGGATCCTCCAAATTATACCATTTTTGCACAAAGATGGAAATCCGCTCAACAGCTTGATCTACCACAATGCTAGCACCAAGAATGGCAGGATTACATTACTGCTCTTTCTGAATCTCATATTAGGATCAAAGAGGGCCTGGATGAACTCATATGGAATCTTTCAGATAGTGGTTTATACACACCAAATTCTGGTTATTTAGCCCTGATCTCACACAAGGTTCTGGATCTAATTACTTTCTGGTGGAAGTTAATATGGAACCTCTCTACGCCCCCTCAGACCAGACTATTTTTTTGGTGCATTTTAAAAGACAAAGTCCCCATTGGTGAAAACATTATGCACTGATCTATCCATGGGCCAACTTGGTGTACACTTTGCAAAAGATCAGCGGAATCGACATCACATCTTTTTCTAAATTGTACAGCCCTAATTGACCTATGGCATAACATCTCCTCTTCTATTCATTTCACAGGTTCCTGGGAAGGTGAAGACATTAACAAAGCATTGGAAAGCTGGTATCATTGGCATAAAGGGTCAAAACTACAAAGTCTCCCTTTGATTATTTGTTGGCATCTCTGGCTGGCCTGGAATCGCAACATATTTGACAACAAACATGTGCATTGGCCGCACACAATAGCTTGTATAATATCAGCTTTTAATGAGATGCTCGAGCCTCCCCAACCCTGAACACGCAGGCCACATGCCCCTCCACATATTGATAAAAATGCCCCTTGGGCATATTTTGATGGATCAGCTCAATAGTAGGGGTGTGGTGGTGGTTTCATCCTATATTTTAGTGAACATAATTACTTCAAAGTCAAGATGGGATTAAGGGTTGGAACAAACAATTATGTTGAACTCATCTCTCTTCGTCATCTCATGCATTCTCTTTGGGGCATAACTGCATGAGCATTAACATATATGGAGATTCGAAGATCATTATAGATTAGTTCAATAATATTACTACTTGTCACATTCACACACTCAATAATATTTTGGATGAAATAAACATTTACAAGGCTCAATTTAATAATATCACATGCAATCATATTTACAGGGAACATAACAACAGTGCTAATGAGCTATCCAAGGCAGCCACGATACTTCCCAGAGGAGAGTGGATGATCCAGGAACAACGTGGGTCAAATGCATACCAATACTATCACCACCCTCACATAGATCTACATTATCATAGGGTTGAGAGCCCATGATATACTTATCATTTTTTGGAATTTTGAATAGTTTTGAATATATTGTATAGGATACATATATGGCCCTGCATGGCAAATGTACAGACTAAATAGAAGGACTTATATATGAACATCCTGCATGATGTTTCTGGTCAATATACTGTTATATTTGAACTTTTTACAAATTTTGACTGAGCCCATAGAGGCTGATGGATACAACATATGCATCATGTATCTACAATATATAAATTTTCAAAATTAATGAAAGATTATGATTTTTCCAGTGGAAAATAATAATAATAATAATAATAATTTGGCAAATCACTCACCAAATTATATTATCTTGTACAGTGATGGAGAATCTTTCATTGAATTATAAAATCTTGTAAGATCTTGGCAAATATTTTACTAAATAATAAAACATTGTGAAGTCTTCGTGAATGTTTTGTTAAAGTATGAAACCATATATGATAATAAGAAAATATATTCATTAAACTGTAATATACTAACATACATGTTTGGAAAAAAGAAACATAATTTTCTCTTCCTACAAACAATGTTCCAAGTTTCAGTGATCGTGTTTGTCAAGGTTCTTACAATACACTCTTTCATATCCTTCTATTAGTTTTGATAATATTCCACAACAAAGTTCTTGTAGGTGTTCATATTGACCATGAGTTCTATCAAGGTAGGAGAGATTAATCTTTTCTATACAACTTTTGTCAAGCTACCACTTTTTTCAAGTTATCAAATTTCTTTCTTATTCCATAGACTCCAACTACGAGATAAAAAACACATCAAGTTTTCTTACCCCAACACGCCAACAAGTAGCAAGCCCCAACTATATTATATAAGAAAGTATTAGGTATCCTGAAGGCTTGAAGGGGATCTAATTGAAAGAAGTGACCATTGTGAGAAGCCTTCCAATCAATATATGAATATATAAATGTAGATTTATTATTATTTTAATTGGAAATCTTCAATTAAATAATAAAATTTAATTACGTCTCTCCCAATCCAAATTGGTTATTAGCATAATTCACTACCCTCATACGTCTCCCATTTTTTAACAGTGTTATAACATGTAGATTAATTTCCTTTTGATGAACAATCTTCACCTTTTAGGAAAATATGGTGCAGTGGCTCCAATCCCCACAGATCATTAGGACAAACTAAGAATAGCATAGAAAATGAAAGGTTGTACAAACCAGCTTATTTTTCAAACAACTAATCCAACATCAATACCTAAACTTTTTCATGAAGATATCATATTGAGAATCTTTGATAAATGGTGGGAAATCTTCTTCAAGGGTGATGCAGAGAGAGTGATAAGGTTTCGCTATTTTGAATTTTTTTTGTTAAATCAGAAAAACCAATATTAATGGAGATATTGGTATTTTTTACTAAATTTTGTGAA
>APFE031469157.1:10009-22476 GCA_000404065.3 Pinus taeda
CCCAACCACTTCATGACCTCTACTGAAACGAGGTTCTTTTGGCTACCACTGTCGACAATGAATTGCAGCGGCAAACCCTTCACCCACATCTGTGAGTGGAAAAGACGTTCCCCCTCCTCTGGATCTTCGAGCTCATTCTTCTGGATCTTGGCAGTGGCAACAGTGACACTGGGATCCACATCAATGATCTGCTTCCCTTTACCATTCCCCTTGTCGGGTTCTGGCTCAGGGTCAGAACATGTATCTGATTCGGAAGCCTTCAACTCAGCCACCAATGACTGCTTGGTCCAACACTCACTTGTGTTATGAGTGGGACTCTTGTGAAACTCACACCACTTTCCTGTGTCCTTCTTCAACTTCGTGGTGTTTTTCTTTTCTTGCGGCTTCGACGGGTTGCCTTGGGTCACCCTGCCTTAGCTTTCTCCTTTGGGCTTCGGATTTGCAGATCCAAAGTCTCACTTCTTCTGTTTGAACTTTTGCTCGATTTTGACAGCGTATCGGTATGTTGTACTGAGTGAGGAGATGTTCAAGAACTCCATCTCTTCCTAGATGTATCTATGTAGGCAACCGTCGTATTTGAGTACTAGATGCAGCTCAGAATCTTTGATACCCAACTGTGTGTGAAGGGTGTGAAAAATGTTTGTGAACTCAGGCACATCCTGGTCCCGTCCATGCCGCAACGTGGTCCATTTGATGTATTTGTCCTCATAGCTTTTGACAGGGTAGTACTGCTCCTTGATGGCATCTCGAAATGAATCCCAAGTGGGTGTGGCTAAAAATAGTGAGCGTGTGCTTTCATCCTTCTGCTCGCAGTAGGTTTCCCACCAGTCCTTGACATGGGGGGCTGCTTTGAGAAGAGCGAAAACAATCTTTTCCCGACTTGAAAATTCATGAACAGAAAAATACCCTTCTAGTAGATTTAACCATTTATCTATCGCATCTGCGTCTATCTAACCCTCGAATATGGGGATTTCAAAATTAACTTGTACCTTAAAGGGCGTGGCGTTTCCAGAGTAGCCATTTGAAGCCGATGTGTCACCTCTGGGTAGCCACTAAAGGATCTGCGCAAAGCTATCCATCATCGCGTTCCTTTGCCACTCGAGGGCTTCTTTGAGCAAGATTTTGATAGGATCTCCTGCCCCCTCTTCTTTCTTCTCATCCTCCATGGGAAGCCGTCGGTATTTGCGAGGCTGGTCTTGCAAAGGTTCAACCAGTTCAAGCCCTAAGTCCTTATATCCCGACCTCGTTGGGGACATGCAAAGAAAAGCAGAGAAAAAGCAGACCGCTTTGATACCACTAATCCGGATTTAAACAAGAACGCAATAAAATACAAAGATAACCATATACATAAAGATACAGCGGAAATAATGCTTCATTTCATTAATGGAAAATACCGAAATATGCTTACAACTAGAAATGGAAATGAACCAGCTAGGGCGATGGTAGCTTATCTCTGAGAAGAGATGTGGCGGCTACATGCCTCTGAACTGTTCTAAACTGTGTTACAATGAGGTTTGAAGGCCTATTTATTGTTGAGAAACAATGGAAAACCCTTCACATTCCAAAACCTAACCCTAGAAGATGAAGTGCCAAATTGTGGGCCCCGTTTTGGGTAAATTGGTACATCAATTTCCCGGGCTCGTAACTTTGGCATACGATCTCCGTTTTATGTGTATGATAGCTCGTTAGAAAGATCTATCCGAGAACTACCACTTTGGGAAGGACAACATGGGTCCATGGACCCATGTTGCCCCCAGATTTCCCAAAAAACGTCGTTTAGGGCCTCAAAACGGCTCCAAAAGTTCAGGACCCAAAAAAACTGCTGAAAATAGTAAATTGTGCTACAATTACAGAAACTGAAATACTGAAAGAGACAGCTACGGGGGTCCAAATGGAATACGTGGGCGGCCACCCACATCAACCTGGATCACATCCGCAGCTGAGAAGATGTTGCGCGCTCACACAACAAACACTTTGGTGTTACCAGAAGGTGTCGTCCTAGTAGATGCCAAAGGCAACACGAGGGGTTAAGGGTTGAATTTGGCTGCCCTTCCCAAAGAAAGCCTATACCAGCTGCAAGATGGGGTAACTGCCGAGCTTCGTTCCATAGAGGGTCGCGCTCTCCATGTATTGAGCGAGCAGAAGGTAAATTTATAACAACTCAACCTGCAGCACGACATCCTCATCGCCCAAACCCAGGGATTAGAATAGGTAGTGGAGGAGGCTTGTAGCGGCATTCCGGAGTTGGCTGTGACAGCAACACTCCCCACTGCGAAAAAGATTCACCAACTAGTAGCTGGAGTCCACAAGTCCCATGAGGAGGCCGAGAAGGTTCACTTGGAGCTGAACTTGCAGCTCATGAAGCTATGACTAAAGGCGCAACCCTATAAACCCCAATAAGTCAGAGAGCAGTGCCACCACACCATTCAATCAGGGTTGAAAGAGGTAGAGCACACTATATAGGACTGCACGGGATTGTTGGACTAGTCCCTCTTCATGCTCACTTCACTGTAGGAGGACCCAACGCTGTAGTAGTTAGAGATAGAAGCGCAGGAATTACAGCATGCCTAGAACAATGTCCAGGGGACCGCACAGACGATCGCCCTTACTTAGTGATTGGCCAAGATGAGGGAGGCCCAGGCTTTGAAAGAATAGGTGGACATCGCACGCCAGAAAGAAGCAAGGCTTAAAGCATGCATCCAGCCTTGGCTCGAGGAAGCGTTCATGATCACTGCCATGATCAAAGGGAAGTTGTCCCTAATGCATGACACATATGCGCAAAGGTAAGAGGGTGCCTCTGACAACGATGCATCAGAGAGTCACACACAATTGATTCAATAGACAGTAGAGTAATGTGTGGTAGATGTCGGCGAAGCATAGAAGTTGTTGGATGGACTTTGAGCAAAGATCGCCACACCAGTGGAGTGACTCAAGGGTGAGTCACAATGTTTGTGTTGGGGGTGTGTTGGGCAGCGGATCCTCAGCGTAATGGTTTTGGGGCTTAAAGCCCACAATTTTGGGTAATGGTATTGTAAAGGCTCCACAAAGTGCATGGAGCGCGAATTTCAATGAGTCAAGTCAAAGGGTTGTCTGCCCTAAAATATTGTAATTTAATATAGAATGTGTTAGCCTACCCATGGTCCATGGACCATGGGAATGTATAAATAGAGGGAGGCTCTAAGTGTAGAAGCCAATTCTTGGTTTGTCTTGATTTAAAGTGTTATGGGTTGTTGAATGTGATATTCTCTATGAGTCTATAAGTCTAAGTTGTGGGTCGTAGTAGTAGAAGGGGCTTTGCAGCTATGTGTGCAGAGGCCTGGTAGAGTCTGCAACTATGTGCACAGACCCCTGCAGCTGAGTGTGTAGGGCAGAGTTGGGACAGTAATGGGACAAAAGTTAATAAAAGCTAAGTTGATTCTAAAATATTGTGCATATATTCGCAGATCTGTATGCTTATCCTTCTGTTATATGTTTATGCATCTTTTTATGGTTTATGGTTGCGTGCACAGGTTATAAATGTTGAATTATTGATAAAGATTACTAGGCCCACAAAATTAAGTCAGATCTATAATAAGAACACTGTAAGGTTCGAGGATCTAGATAGCGCCTCATCATGCTCTGTACCGAGATATGCGAAGGTGAGACTGCTGCGCGGAGCTACACTGGTGCATAGGATTGATTCGCAACCATTCTAGCTCTCATCAAGACATCCCTAGGGTGCGGAAACCTGGTTCCAACACCCTCCCATACTACCTCGGGTGAGACTTCATTCCGCGCTCCATAGACTATTGCCGAAAGGGCCAGTAGTTTCAGGTTTTATTTGGCTAAAACACTTCAGACCTGGTTCAAGCCCCAACAAGCCAACATTTCTCCAATGTTCGTAATTCCTGCTCGAAGTCATCTCCATAGGGTGTGAAATCTTCGATGTACACTTCCAATCCTTCATTTATCAAGTCTGCAAAACTACTGAGTATGCCTCTTTGGAATGTAGTAGGTGCGTTACACAATCCAAAAGGTGGTACCCTATAAGCAAATGTTACCCATGGGTAGGTAAAAGTAGTTTTATCTTGGTCTTCAGGGGCAATTTGAATTTGGTTATAGCCACTGAAGCCATCTAGGAAAGAAAAGAAATTCTTACCTACCAGTGTATCTAGGACCTGATCGCTAAATGGAAGGGGAAAATGGTCTTTTTGCATTTCCTTGTTGAGTTATCTGTAGTCAATGTGCATCCGCCATTTCCCATTATTTTTGGGGACCACAACTAATGGAGAAACCCATTTACTATCAGATATAGGATAGATAAAATTCACATCTAACAGTTTTTGAAGTTCTTCTTTAACAATATCCTTTAGGTGAGGATTTAATCTACGCTGAGGTTTTCGAATGGGTCTTATATATTTTTCAGTGTAGACGTAGTGCATGCATAGCTGAGGGTCAATCCCTTTCATGTCTGGGTAATCCTAAGCAAAAGCCCCTTTATATTTCCTAAGGACTTGAATATGTTTCTGTTGTTGGTCGTCACTCAGATTACTATTAATGTTCAGGATCTTTGCTGGCTCAATTTTGATAGGTTTGTTATTATAGACAGTGGTTGTTGGTATTGGTTGGTCATTAATATCTCTTAGGGAATCTTCTTCAATTTCATTGTCAAGGACTGCTTTAATCATGTGACATCTCAAACTAGACACCGTAGCTGGGTGATTGATAAAAGTATTAATGACATCGTCTTCTGTTTCGTTTTTGAATTTAAGGGCATCTGCCATAGTCAATGGTGACTGAATATTTTTTGTTAAATATGTTACAAGTTGCTTCCTAGTTTTTATAATGGTTAGGCTTGGCTGAGCAAGAGGGTATAAATCTAGATTCTTCACATCATTCCCTCTGGTTATGGTCATACTTCCTGTCCGACAGCGGATATAAGCATCAATAGTTGCTAGCCATGGCCTTCCTAATATTAAGGGATGTCCATCTAACTGGTTCCTAGGGTTAATAATCAAAAAATCTGCCAAATATTCCCAAGTGTCTATAGAAACCATCACATCTGATAATGCTTCTTTGGCTTAATGACTAAGTGGTTGGCTAGTTCCAGCAAGGTATTTGTTGGTTCCAAGGCTGTGATGCCAAGAATTTCGCAAGTTGTTGTTGTGATAATGTTAATGGCTGCCCCTAAATCGACTAAAGCATTGGGAAAAGAGCAGCCATTTATATGGACTATGACAATGGGGTTTCCCGGGTCTTTATATTTTACAGGTGTCTCTTTACCTAGTAATAAATCAGACAATGTCCCGACAACATGGACAATTGAGGTTATTTTTTTTTTCCTCACAGACTTCTTTATACACAAATTTAATAGTTTTGGCATATATTGGAATGTCTTGAATATCCTGTAGGAGGGGTATTTTTATACAGATATTCTTGAGTTCACCCAGAAGATCAAAGTCGGGATATTCAATTGGGCGTGGTATCATCAATATTTTTGGGAATGGGGGGGAAGTAGTCATGATCTATTTGGGATTTTTCTGCATGACTGTATCTTCCCCTTGTTTTTTTATTGATCATCTACAATCAAAGGCTTATTTGGGTGCAGTTCTTCAGGTTGCAGATTTTTATCCTTGCCTCAAGCGATTACGTGTCTAGATCTTAACTTGAGTTCGTTACACTCTCAACTCAGCTTCAAGGTCCAGACCCTCAATGATTTGTATTGACTGGGTTGGTCTGTTGTTAGGATTTGGGTTGGGTTGAGTTGGGAGTTGCAGTCATATATTAGATTCAAGATTCTGCTGCAACGTGTAAGGTGCTGGTAAAGTTGGTTGAGGCAGAGGAACTGTCCCCATGGGTTGGTTCATGGATCTTTGCCAATTTGATTGCCAGTTCTAATTTTGTGAGGTGGAAGGGGACCATTGAGATGAATAGGGGTTGTTCTTCCAGAATAGTGGAGGGTAAGAGGGATTTGGTAAATTATTATTTGGATTTGACTGGTTGGGCCATGGTGGCATAGAAAATTCTTCAGGTGGCCAAGTAGAAAAAGGTGGTTGGTTCTACCATGTTGCCCGTGAATATTGATGAGAATTATATTGCGAGGGAGGAAAGAACGAAGATGGATTGGTAGGCATACTTGTCTGACGTGCTTGCCACTAATGACACTGGTTCAGTAGATATATTGGTTCCACTTCTTCTTTTGCTTCCTTGAAGGTTGTTTTTAATCTTGGGAGCGATGGGAAACTTTATGTGGCATGCTCCTTAGTGCATATGGCACATGTTTGTATCATATCTAGCAGGCATTCTTTATGACTATGCTTCTTTTTGCAACGAGGATAGAAAATAGCCAGGTTCTATTCTACTTTGGCCTACATTCATTTAGCTTGCATGATATCCAATTGTGTCGTCAGGGTCCCCAGGATATCAGTCTTGAAATCTTCCAACAGATTGTCAATTTTGATTCGTGTAATGCTTCCTTCCGAGGCTTTAATGTCTTTGGTGATCGCATTGCGTCCGGCTAGTTTCAACCTTGTACTACCCCTGGAGCACCTGATGCACAAGTCTATAATATTGTCATAATCTTCTTGATAAATTTCACCCTTACCCATTATATTCAGTGTTTCTACCCATTGGTCTTTCATACCTTTAATCATCGTGGTTTTTAGAACATTATCAGGTAGATTTGCATAAGGAGATCTTTGTAGATTATATTGGAAGCACTCCACATATTCTTCCAGAGTCTCATTAGGCTTAGCTACCATTTGAAAGATTTCATCTTTTAGTTCTCTAGTTCAGCAATAACCTTGGTATTTTTTAAGGAAGGATGTTTTCATTTGGTCCCAGTTATTGATGGTACCTCCACCAAGCCCCATAAAACAACGCAGAGCTACTCCCTTTAAAGTAGAGGGGAAAAGTTTCAGCTTCTGGGGGTCAGTAGTGTAATCATAACCCCTACATAGGACATTAAATTCGAAAAGGAATGCATCGGGATATTCTAAAGTTAGCCCATGAAAGGTAGGAATATTCTATAATGGGATAGCTTTCATGAGGGCATTGATAGTTGTGTCAACAATAGGGTATTATAACATAGAGATTTGGGGTTGTCACTGATTATTGGCCATTTGGTCAAAGATATGCCAGTATCCTTCAGGGATCTCTGGAGCTAGAGAGTTGTTCCTATGATGTCCAAAAAAGTTTGGAATGATTCTAACATCACTACCTCGATCCAAAACATTGGGTGTCCTCTGTTCAATCACTACCTTAGGAGATCTAGGTTTTGATGATTTAATTTCAGGATTACCTATATCTTCTTATCCTTCATAGAGGTTTTAAGAATTCCCTTCTTGTGGAGGGCGAGGTTGTGAATTTTCAGTATCTTAAAAACTATGTTCAGACCCTTCAGTCTTATTGTAAATCTTAGTGTTAGCTACATATGGTGATCCTATGGCTTGAAGGGAGATAGTAGGATGTCTGGTAGCAATAGTTCGAGGTCCTACTGATGACTAAGACTCAATTTTTTTTTTTCTTCAATATAGGATGATCGTCCAAGGGTCACTAGTCCTTTATATTTTTTAGGTTTGGGGGGAGGAATTATATCTTTTTCTAGTCTTTTCTTCTTAGTCATTCATACAAAAACACAAACATTCATTTCTACCTTAAATTCCTACGCAATTCTACTGGAAAGCAGGCAGATGAGTGAGCATTTTACTCGTTCGTTACACAGGTTCTTTCCTTCCATTTTTAATACCAAATTCTCTCTCAACAGACAAATATCAAACATACATCACTCTTTGTAAAATGGAAACACTCTCCTTAGCAAGGACGCCAAAATGTTGGGTGATAATAGGTGTCTTTTAAAACTCCTAATTACCTCACATTAATTATCAACCTGGGTAAGTCCTTTTATTCCAAGAGTGTACAGAATATGTGCAAGCTATAAATCCAAAGAGTAATGCTTTAAAATAAGTTATTAAATTCAATACAAGAGTAAACAGATGCAATCATAAATCTCAAGCTTGTAACTTTAAGGGAAGTAATTCATCTAATCATCACAACTCAGTCTCAAACAAAACCATAATTCAATCTTAATCAACCAATTCAAATGATAATCAATGAAGAGCACCGTATCATTAACTGAACTCTTTCCACTAGACTTGAACTACTGGACATAAGGAAAGCATTCGATATAAGTAATAACACTCTATCCTTTAATTAACCAGAAACGATTCTTTAACTGATGACTAATTCAATCCATGACATGAATAAATAAAACCAATTAGAATTGTGTATTAATGAAATGAATACTAGAAATCCAAATTAATGAAAGTAAATCAACTGCAAAGCTGTAAAGCATAATAAACTTGCAGGAAACAGAAAAGTATAAAAAATTGAACAACAGTAAGATCCACAAGAGACTGGGCCCTATCCACCAACAAATGCTACTTAGCTACTTCAAAATATCCGAATGAACAACAAAATCACTTGTCATTACAATATGATCTCATTCTTCAGAATCACACTTCTATAAATTAAAATTACAATTGAAGTAAAAGGTGAGAGATATGTTCATCCATTTCTTTAGTTTTCCCCTTTATAGTCAAAAGGAAAAAGATAAATGTGATCACTCAGGATTAGGAGATCCTGAGGGATTCACAACTAAATGCTATATTTATACAATTCTTTCATCTTGCACTGATGTTCTTGATTCGTTCCTTGGTTCGACTACACACGACGCACCTCATTTCCCTTTATTAGCTTTTGATGTTCTAACTTTGGAACAAAAATTGTTCCATCTGTTGTTTTTCTACATAAAAAGCAATGGGAGATAGTTTGGATGGTCAAATCATATCAAGAGTAGTTTCATTCATTCGTTATAAAAATCCTATTAATATGTTATTATATCATGGCACAAAATGGATAAGAAAAGAGGAAAAATACAGTAATCAAGAGTAAATACATACTTATTGCAAGGCTCAACACCAGGCCCCCATATCAATGGTATAGTTAGATCGATTTATGTTAACACAGTGAATGTTTTGAATCAATTGCAACATTTTTCTTTACAAACTGCTTCTTCTAACCAGGTAGCACCATCTACACCTACACCTTCCCAACCTACCTCTACAAATGTCGTCTAGGCCTCTAACCATAAATGGAAATCAACAATCTAATGGGAAGAGGAAGGGACAAGGTAAGAAGAAGAACCAGGAAGGGAAAGGCAATGCAAACAAACCTGAAAATGGTGCTGGTGAGGGTAGAAAAGAGTCAAAGAAAAAGGTAAATTTTCCATGCAATTGATGCAATGGAGATCATCTAACTCACCTCTAACCCAAGATACAAGATGCTAAGTGCTTATTAGTGCAGCAAGGGTCCTCTAGATCCCAAGCTGTTTTGACTAACCCTTTTCCCAAGGGCAGCAATTACTTGCTGGCGTGAATTCAAACGTTGGTACCTCTGCAAGGGGCAACCAGGAAGGGGAAAATTTCTGAAATGTTTATATGATGAACTCTCATGTTGATGTTGCTACACGAGAACGTGATTATGGTGAAATGGAAACATGTAAGGCTAAATCTGTTCCTGAAGCCACAAACCCACTTCATATTGAGCAACCCTTTGTTGAGTCTATACCACATATTCCAAAAGGTTCCGCAAAGTGCTCGACTATTAACCCTAATGCTAGGGCAGCCCAGAACTACTCGATTGTAAAAGATCTAGCTCAAAGTCCTTGTGTTATGTCTGTATTGGAGGTACTCCAATCATGCCCTACTCAGAGAAGTGCTTTGATTTTGGCAGTCATTGTAGTAGATCCAAAAAATTCTTTAGTGCTCACTTTTGATATCCTAAATGTCGTAAAGAGACTTCCTCACCATATTACTTTCCAGATAAAGTCAACTTACTGAAAGACCAATATTTTTCAGACAGTTATAGATGAGGGAGCTTCCACATGTGTAATGTCTATGTCATGTTGAAGGCCATTGGATCACCTTTAGTTGTTCCTTCACTGACTCTCTTGATAGCATTTGATGGACATTCTCATAGGCCACATGGGATTATCCCAGACTTTCCTATATGTGTTGGGGGAAAGGTTGTAAATATTGAGGTGGAAATCTTTGATTGCAACTTGGATTATAACCTCCTCTTAGGCAGGAATTGGATTTATGAGATGGATGTCATAGTTTCATCTTTATTCTGCATCCTCTATTTTCCTCATGAGGGGAGGATTGTTAAAATTGATCAGTTGGATTATTGTCTAGGTGACTCCCATGCAACTTTGGATTCTACCATTCCATTGGTGGACAATCCCCATCAAACTATTAAGAATTTAGGAGTTGGGATGTACTCTTCATTAATGGGTATATTTTACCTTCCTACTCCTACAACTAGAATTAATGCAACTTCATCCTCTAGGGGACCTTCACGGAAAGAGTTCTTTAGAACTCATTATTTTTCGGACACTTTGACCATACCTTCATCTACCACCACATTAGATGGAGGGAAAGTTGGTGGAATGGAATTTCCCATGTCTGCAGTGGAACATAGCTATCAATCTATCATTAACTCTGCTGACGGCCATCCCACTCCCTTTTCACAAGAGGAGTTAGATGGAAATGTGGATCTGGCTTGGGCCCTCTATTCTACTTCAGCTCTAGATTGCTTGGATACAGTCTTACCATCTGAAGAAGCAATTTTGGAGGCAATGATGGGTGTGGATCGACCATGGGAAGATTTACATCATCATTTATATTTTCTTCCTTCATTGCATGAAGTTGAATCTAGGTTCTCCAATCTGCTCACTAGTGCTGTTTGTACAGTTTCAAACCCTTTGGCTCCAGCACAATTTTCTGCCGATGGTAACATGTCGGTTATCTCACGAATTGTACTTGTAAACCTCTCTAGGAATCCTAACGTAATAGAAAATGTCTTCATCGAAGCTGATTGTCCCCCTAAAGAAATTCAAATCTACACTGACCTCTTTAAAGAATTTCGAGATGTGTTCGCTTGGTCTTACGAGGAAATGCCTGGAATGATCCATCTATAGTCCAGCATGAGATCAAGACATACGAAAATGCCAAACCTATTCATCAGAAACTTCAACCGATCAATCCTCGGAAAGTAGAAACTATTAAAGCTGATGTTGAAAAGCAGCATAAGGTGGGTTTCATATACCCCATTGCTCTAACTGAGTGGGTTTCCAATCCAGTCCCGGTAGATAAGAAGCAAGGAACGATCCGAGTATGTATTGACTTTAGGGATTTAAATAAAGCTTGTCCAAAAGACAATTACCCCACACCTTTTATTGATCAAATTGTTGATGAATGTGCAGGTAATGAAATTTTTTTATTCATCAATGGATTCTCTGGTTACAATCAAATTACTATCCATCTAGAGGACCAGCACAAGACAACCTTTATTTGTCCTTGGGGCACGTTTGCATACAAAAATATGCCTTTTGGTCTTAAAAATTATGGAGCTACTTTTCAGTGGGCCATGTCTTATGCTTTCCATGACATCAAGCATGTTATTGAAGAATACTTGGATGACTTAGCTACACATTCTCTCAAGAGCCTTGATCATCCCAGCTACCTTCAGTTAGTTTTTGAGAGACGTTGTTTTTATAAAATCTGGTTGAATCTAAATAAGTGTGTTTTTTTAGTCACATCTGGTCTGCTATTAGGATTCATCATATTGATTGAAGGGATTCGTGTTGATCCTTTCAAGGTTGAGGCAATAATTTAGTTGCCTTCCTTGTCTTCCATTTGTTAACTTCAAAGTCTCCAAGGAAAGGAAAATTTCTTGATGAAATTTATACCAAATTACACCAATATTACCAAAGGATTTATGTGTTTTCTTAAGAAAGGAGTTCCATTTTTATGGGACAACTTCGTGCAACAATATTTTGATGCTTTTAAAAATGCATTAACCTTTGCTCCATTGTTGAGTCCACCAGATTATGGCAGAGATTTCCTTTTGTATCTCGTTGCGGCAGAATCAAGCATTGGTATACGATGCTCTTAGTGAGCATGTAATCTACTACTTGATTCGAGGCTTAATAGGACTTGAGTTACACTATTCTCCCATCAAGAAATTCGCCTTTGCAACTATCCATGTTGTCAAGCGGCTTCATCATTACATTCTGCTGCATAAATCATTTGTCTTTGCAACTGTCAATCTTTTTCAGTTTGTCCTCAGCAGGCAAGTGATTGGGGGAAAGTATAATCGATGGATTGTTATTTTGCAAGAATTAGATCTCGAGTTCTTGTCAGCCAAATCTAAGAAGTAATTAGTTATAAGAATAGCTTCAGCGTGAATCACATATAAATGACCTTTGTCGACGCGTTTCGAACCAACTAGTCTGGTTCATCATCAGGACAAGTTGAGGATACAGATCTGGCCTAGCATGTTAAATAGACTGTGCAGAGACTCCAACGGCTCTATAACGGCTATTTTTGACCCTAGGACCCAGCCCAACTTTTATTAATAAATTTAAT
>APFE031469166.1:0-36687 GCA_000404065.3 Pinus taeda
TGAAATCATGATTAACATTTCTTTTGTTCACATCATGAGTTTCCTTTACTACCCTTTCACCATTAGTAAGTATTTCTTGTAGAAAATTTGTCAAATCTGTATTCAAATCTGCCATGTTTGTCTTCAAATATCTCTTCAAATCTATCTTCAAATCGTCCATCTTAGCTTCCATGTCATTCATCTTAGCATCCACGTCATTCATCTTAGCTTCTACATATTTATTTAAACCATCCATCTCTGATTCTGTTACTTTTTGTGCGAGTGACATTTCTTGCACTTGGTCTCGTAATTTTGATATATCACGTTGCATTTCTTCCTCTTCTTGATAATTCATGCTAGAGCTTTTAGGTTTCTTTCTACGTGTTTGTATTTTCTTTCCTCGTGGCATCAGTTACCAATAATAATTCTCTACTATGCCCTTTGAATTCCTTCAAAATAATTTTTCAAACTAAGCTTAAGCAAAAATTTAAAAAAATCTACACACCATTTTTCACTTTCTAGGAGCTCGGTATTGCCTCTAATGTATCTCTATAATTTCAAATCAGCCAGTTCTGAAATTGTGACTTGCAATAGCCCTCTATGTTCTCTTTCCAATGCCACTAGTCTGATCCAAATTGGATTCTCCACGGAAGTGTTATGCCAAATCTCCCACAGTGACCTGATTATAGACTAGTTCAGTAGAGTGAACTTGTACAATATGCCACGTGTTCCTGTTTCAACCTTTGGCTCTGAAAAATATACACAAGAAACTACAGTCTTTCCTATTTCTGTACCTTCTAACGCAATTTCAATCTAATGCTCAAAGAGAAAGTTATGACGATTTTCCCTAGGTCACATGTTTGGAATGTAATTCAAGAGTCTACAAAAAGACCAACTTCCTCATATCATATCTCTGAAAATATAGTGCAAAAAGCTCTGAAATTTGGATCTGAGGTTCAGTATGATTTCATCTCAAATGGGTCTTTTTTTTCACTTCTGAAACATTGCAGAAAGAAAGTTATAGAAAAGTACCACGATGACCTATTTGGAGCAGTGAAACCCTAGAATCCAAAGCTCTGATACCAAATGGTGTGAAACCAACTCACAAAACGATAGAAAAGATAGTTGAACACCTTAGAATTTAGCCTCTTCGAGGGGGCAACCTGATTTACAATACAAAATGAATAATTCTTGGATGATTCAAATGAAAAAACCTCCTTTTTATATATAGGAGTCTAAGGAATCACAATATAATCCAGCCGACCTAACAATAATAATATAAAGGCACAAAAATAGTAATAGAGGGACTCTATGGGGCATAGTAATAACAATATGGGGACAATAGGGGCACAAAAATATTAATAAGTGATATAACTACGATATTAATGGGGTAATCACTAATATTATATGGACCTAACAAGAAATTTCAACATCTAAAGTGAACCCTCCCACGACTAGACTAAACCCTACCAGGTGGCAAAGGAACTCTCCATCTAAGATTTTTTACCAAAATGTTGAAACTATCCATAAACATGTCAATAGAGAATATACCACAAATATATCCATGGAAAAGATTTATAACCCAAATATGAGAGCCATAATACCCCAAATATTTCACTGAAAACGATTTTGACCCCAACCCCCGAGACAGACTGAATTAAAAGAATAAAGAGAGCTTAATTGGAATCTAGAATTTCTCTCTAAGAAAGGTGGAGAGTATCATCCAGAGCCTTGCAACATGACCAACTATGATCAACCACGAAAGTGACCAACCAACTCTAGCTGTTGGTTCCTTTGTCCTATGATTTCACCAGCAGCATGACTCCCATTCTCATTTATCCGAACATAATCCCATGTCAATTCTTCAAGGCTTACTATCACAATTACATATAAGAATTTTAGCTAAGAGGCTAAGGCTGAAACCTCAAATCCAATTCCTTCTCAATTTGTCAATAATTCATTACCCATCCTAATTATGAATATGTCCTTTGCCAACTAGAGCATGCATGCATGTGCATGTGAGAGGAGGTTGTGACCTACCCTCATTCAAACTCTATATAGTTGTGGGGTGGTGTGAAAAAAATTCAAGAGTCCCCATATAAAACCCAAGATCACCCCCATCAGGGGCCATCCTATTATTCTCCAGCAAGGCCTCGGGAGGCTTGACCTAGCCATATGTTGAAGGAAAAGATGAGCTACAATCATTCTATACTACCGTACTTTGGAAACCAAGATTTTCCATATAGTCTATCACCTTATTAGTTGATATTTGAGAATGATACATGATATTTCATCTAGCCAACTAACTCATGAATATTTGATCTAGAATTTATTGAGGACAAAGAATTAAAGGTATTATAGACTCATGTGCATGGAGGTGCCTATGTTACTTTATGCAACGGATCAATAAGATTGTGAAATACATAGACACTGAAATAGTTAGTGAAAACATAACAGTAAAACATGTAAACATGACAAGTTTAATAAGGAGTTCACCCAATGCTCCTGGGGTATGTCTCCTAGTCCAGCCTTCAATGGTGGCCTCTCTATTATGTTTTCAAAGCAAAGTTTTTACAATAATGAGATCAATTTGAGTCTCACTCAATAGATATAAATCAGTAGGTCTGGACTTGGATCCCCCAAGTCTCTAGAGTACACAGACTCTCCTTACTGAAACTCGACCTCTATTGGTCACAATAGTATGAGCCCAATTTGAGACTCAGTACATGACAAAAATTTATCGAGGAGTTTGCTTGAAACTCTCAAGCCTTCCTTAGAGTACACAGACTCTCTGACTCTCTCTTGCTCTGTTTGGCTTGATGCTACCTTCTGGTTAGATCAGCTCTGTTCTCTACTCTTGGCAAGCTCTTTCTGGCTTTCTACTTACTGCTTACTCCTTCTATCAGTTCGTGGCTTTAAAGTCAATCTAATTTCTAACTATTCATTTCCGCTTCTTAGCACTCCGGATCTCTTACCTCTCTGTCCATTCGAATTCCTCTGTTCTGCATCATCATCACTGGTAATGCTTCCCAGGGATGTGGCCACCTATTCTACAACAAGTGAGTGTGTCAGGTTCCTTGGACACATTCGAACGATCATTATTTTCGTTTGCTCCAAGATTGCCTGCGAAATATGAATATTTTGTCAACTCATCGTCCACATTGGACTCCAAATCCCATATAATATTGCTTTATAATCAGTCAAATCTGGTCATTCATCAGGACATGCCTCCATCGTTGATCTAGGCCCCCCAGATCCTACGGTCATCGTGCATACCAGGCGGATAATTAGCTCGATGGTTACCTGTCCGATATGCACATTTTTCTCTCTCCTCCACTCGATGTGTGTCACTCGCTATGTGGCATTGGGCAGGACTCGGTCTAAACTGCTTACCACCTTGAGGCCCTTCCGATATCCTACCTGGTTTTTGTGGAATCCTGCTTTGCTGGAACCGAAACCTTTTCGGGTCCAGGCGCTTCAGGGCTTTCCTTCATTGAGCAGGACACCCTATGATATGCGATTAGCTCTATCAGAATGTACTCCCGTTCTCTTATCCGACTCTCAGTTTTGTCAATTTGTCCCGAACGAGTGTTACCATGGGCCCTCGGTCTGCGTGATGACCGAGGGTCCTCGTTGCTCCGTGCTGGTCACAATCTACAATTGTCATGAGGATTCCTTCTGATAGCTCAATCCTCTTAATACTTGAATCTTTTTGGCATAATCTTACAGAGTTATGAAAACTTAGAAAGTGTTATAGGATCCAATTCGGATCAGTATTCCAAATCATACTTTCCAATCGTGAGATCCTTGCAAGTTTCTTTGTTGGTTGTCTAAATATTAATCTTTGGATACTATTAATAACAAACATTGAGTCCCCATCAATCAAGATCGAGTGATATCCTTCCTTGATCACTATTTGGATGCGCCATTTTGATTCCAAGAATTGTGCAATGTTGTTTCATAGTTAGGCACAACTTTGAGTCAAAATTCTATGTGCTCTTGAATTGCTATCCCTAAAACTCCTCATGCTAGGAGGGAGGAGAATGATTTTACATAGATGGTGTTATCCCAAATTGTGGCACCTTCCTAAGGGTGCATATACATTGGTCCAAATCTGATTTTTTAAAGATCTCCACCTCTAATCCATCTACCTTCCAATCTTCACCCATCCATTTTCCTATAAAAATTGTTTCAAAAAATATTGATAATGTGAAACCTAAATATTTAAATGTAATAAAAATAAATAATGAAGTATTATTACAAAAGTAAAATAATATTCATGATCAGTTATATTTTTATTAGGAGTAATTTTCACATCAATTTTGTAATTTTAAGTTTGTAAATGGTTTCACATTAATTTTGTAAATATAAGGTTTTACGAAAAAATTTACAATATTCTTTTTTTTGGTAAGTAAGCACCCACGTGGGATTTGAACCAGTGACCTATCACAAGGAGTGCCTTAATAGTGCACCCATTCATCATCAATCCAAAAGCCTTGTGGGCAAAAAACTTTGCAATATTCATGATAAGTTCTATTTATATTTAAAGTAATTTTTATTTATAATCATAAGTTTGGTATAAAATATTGATAAGTTTATATATTTTGAGCTAAACTTTTATTTAATATCATTTTTTTAAGTTAGTAAATATTTTTTATATAATAAAATAAACAACATTTTCTATACAATAAATTTGTTGATTTATTACTTAAGATATAAACCATAAACGAAAACATGTTTATTGTTTATCTTAGCAAGTTTTATATTAGAGAGATGTACAAAAATAATTGACTAAATAAATATTATTGTACTTCAAACATAATTGCATAGTTACAATTTCTTAGATAAACAAGAAAAAAATAAAGAACATGTGTATAATGGAAATCATTTAGAGGAGATGGTCACTAGGGAATGGTCTTGACCCTATGAACTCCACACCGTGGATCATCTTTGCTAAGGTTGTATGTTTGGTTTCAACATCTTTATTTTGAAGTTGAATCTTATCTCAACGTAACAATAATTCTTGATAGGCATCATTTCTCTCCATTAACACCATTTTCCATATGCTAGTATACATCCATTATATTGAGGTATTTGGTATCACTAACTCTTTTGCTACTAGGAATCTAAATCCCCATATCATATTCAATATCTACGTCATCAGAACCCTTCCCTAGTTTAGTATTAGACCCTCCTACCTCTCCTTCTATTTACCTTGCGACCATCCCATTTTTAAGAGATGGTGTCTTTCCATAAGATAATACTAAGAAATAATCCTTGAGATCGTAACCCATGGAGCAATGGAGATGGCCACCCATTGTTGACAAATACTTCTTGGAATTTCTACAATTTTGGAGGAAACATGTTGACACAAAAAGAGTATTTCAATTGTTTACGAGGCCCATTTTACTAATAACAACTTTTTCCTTAACAAAAACAATGCCAACAAAAGCAAGTGAACTAACTTTAGCTCGTAATTCTACTTAATAGTTCTTACCCAAGTTAACAATAGCTTGAGGAGTCAAATGACAATTCCTAGACCTTATTCCTCATATGGGTTCATATGGGATGGGCCATGTAGGAGGGCGCATGACAGTTGTCCCACCAATCATACATACCTAAGGTAATTCCATACCGCCCTCCCTAGTGACAAAATATGGAGCCAATAATAATAGAGATTAAAACACAATGCCCCATAACTCTAATTTGTCATCGTACCACCCTAAAATGCATGGAGATGTGATGAAGGAAATTGAGTTATGAATCTTTCTTATGATGTGATTGAGCCTTTCTTTTTTTGGGGTCACTTGTGGGAAATAAGTGGGCCGATTGCTTGATCTCGATATATCATTTCTTATAGATGGGATGAAGCGGATAAAGGTGTAGCCGTAATTCATCAGTTTTAGTTAATTGATCATAGAATGTGGAAATGATATTTTTACATTGATTTATGGTTATGGATATTTACTTTCTTTTCTTGTGGAGGTTGTATTCAGTGGTTCTCGTGGAGTTTATTTTGCGAACTCTTAGTGGAGTAGTTTCTCTTCTTTGTTGATTCTAATTTATTTTAAAAGAAGGGAGGGTTTAGATTCATTAGTCTCCATCCCTCCTTCCATAGCAATTCACTTGCCATAATTGTTTTAGAATATACCTATGGTACCCTTACAGCCTAGGTTTATGCTTGGCAGTTTTCCTTTAGATCTATCCTTTACCGTCTTGCACAAACCTTAGGTTTTTCCTAGCAGTGAATAAATTTAAGCGAATAAAAGAATATCCATGCAAATATAATGAGAACACTATTGTATGGGAGAATAATATTATGAGAAACAAGGAGGATATCATGCTCGTTGTTGATTAGTATCCACAACTCACTACTATCATGAGAGAATGTAGTAGAACATTCACTAGGAGCTCAACAAGACTGGAACATCACTAATGAGAAAGTATGCTTGGGACATCATTGGTTGAGAGAGTATTCATGTCTGACATGAACATCCTGGATGAAGTGTTCTCTTGGATATTAGACATGGATCACATGAGAAGTGGGCACATTCAATACATGAACAAAATAGATCTCTACTAACACATCAAGGAATTCTTGGCTCAAGCACTATTGGAAAGTAATGAGGCTAAGGAGGAATTTCTATTAATGATGGATGAACTAAAAATTTAAATGAAGACAATAGATATAAGAATGAATAAGATTGAGTACCATCTTGAACTGTCACCATACCTATGCATCTCCACTCAACATGGAAAGGAATCCATTGAGGTGGAGATTTAAGACTCTCCATAGGTTCATTTTTTATCACACTTGTTATTATGTTTACTTCTATTTTTATGTTTATTAGATATATAGTTATAGTTAGGTAGATAGCTTCCAATAATACATGAAAACATTTTTAGTTTTTTACTTTCATTTCAACTTTAAAACTAAGAAGATTATAGTTTTGATGCATTTCTTGAATAACTAGAGAACCAAAATTATGATATATGTATGTTATTTTTATGAATAAATAAAATTTTAGCTCAACCAAGAAAGGTAAAAATATCCAACCCTTCTAAAGATTAACTTCATAAAAATTCTTTCTTGATGACAAAGATTATAAACAACAAAATAACTAATTTCCTTTGATTTAGTATCCTAAAAAACAAGTACTATTACACTCCTTACCATAGTTAGTTGCATGTATCATGCTATGGATCAACCACTAAATCATAAAAAACAAGTATTGGTACACTCAACAAAGTTAGTTGAACATGTCATGCTATGGATCAACAACTTATCTCGTTAGACTTCATATTAAGTGGTAGTTTCTGTAACCTACTGGCATCACTTACCTAGCCGTATAATTCCATCTTGGAAATTTAACATAAAATTTCCCCCCCAGGCCTATAGTCAATAATATCGGGGCACCCACATACGAATTAGCAAAGTATGTTGCCAGCATTCTAGCACCTCTAGTTGGTAAAATAAGCTCTTTTAACAAAGACTCTAACCATTATGTTGAGTTCATTAAGCATGCTATGCTAGATCTAGGTGACAAAATTGTTAGTTTTGATGTGGTCCAATTCTTCAACAAGATTCCCTTAGATGAAGAAATCTAAGTTGTAAAAGAAGTTGTAGACCCCCAAACTACTAAGTTGGCTGAAATATGTCTCCGTTCTACTTTGTTCACCTTCCAAGGGGAAATATTTGAGAAAACTTCAGGAGTGGCTGTGGGATCACCTCTTTCACCTATTTTAGCCAATCTCTTTATGGAAAAATTTGAAAATAAGGCTCTTGATAGCTACCCATTAAAACCTAAGTTTTGGGTCAGGTTTATGCATGACACTAGTGTTGGCTGGCCTCATGGGGATGAGGAGCTTAAAATTTGTTTAAACCATCTCAATAGCATGTTAGATGACATCAAGTTTATAATGGAGGTTGAGGAGAATGATTGCATCCTATTCCTTGATATCCTCCTCATAAAAAACAAGGATGGATCCCTAGGGCACAAAGTGTTTATAAAGAAGGCACATACTAATAATTACCTACATGCTTAGTCACACCACCATCCAACTCAAATGATGGGTGTCCTTCATACCCTCTTTACTAGAGCATGTAGAATATTAGATGAGATCAACACTGAAGATGAGATTACTTAAGAAAAATATTTACTAGCTTAGGATACAATAATAAAGACATCTTCAAATCCATCTAGAAAGACAAATCAGGAAATAGAAAAGATAAACCTGATAACCTCCATATTCTAATGCTTACCTTCCATATATTCGTGGAGTCACTAACAAGCTAGCTAAAGTTCTCATGAAGAAAGATATCAAAAATTCATTCAAACCCATGATGACTATTAAACAAAGAATGAAATCTGTCAAATACAACCCAGAGCACCTCTAGTGGAAAGGGGTTTATATGATCAATTTTTCTTGTGGGGAACACTATACTGGTGAAACAGACAGGTTGGTCACGATAAGGCTCAAAGAGCATGGTGCGAATATTTGTAATGAGAGAACTTGTTCTTCATCTTTAGCAGAGCATGCAGGAAAGACAAACCAGCAGATCTGACTCGAAGACACAAAGGTCATTACCAACGAAAAACATTATTTTAATGATAAATTATGGGAGGCACTTGAAATCTTTTTACCATTGAGCCATGGAGTCCAAATGTCAAGAAAACAACATTGAATCAAGTTCTAAAGATAATGTTCACAGGGCAAGGTAGCTGAGTAACTTCATATGCTTTAGGATGGATGTTGAAGTTCCTTTTCAATCGGGGTCAAGGAGAAATGAAGGTTTCCTCAAACTAAATAATGAGGGAAATGAAAGAGGTCAATCGAAACTAGGGAGAAATGAAGAATTCCCTGCTCTAGATATTAGAAGAAAACATTAAAATGAATAATTGTTCATGATAGAGTGTACTTAAACAAATTTTGTAATAATATTCCAGTTATTTCATTCAAATTGGAAAACATGTAAGCATGTGAAATGATTAAGAAAAAAACAATTTAACAAATCAAAGATACTTCACTGACATGGCCCAACACATGAATCCTGTAATGCAATGCCTTTATTACTCAGTTCAATCTGATGACCTGAAAATGTTACAATAAGCCCTCAGGTTTTCAGATCAATAAAACTATAGAAATGTTCAGCAATCCACCCTCTATACTTCGAATTATGAAGTATTTATACAAAAAACTATTACAAAATATCATAAACTGTGTTAGCAATTATTCAAGGAAAACAAAATATCTTCATGCAAGAATATAGACACAAATATGTAACTGATGTAAGTTATCACTCTTTTATTGTTTGTTGTTTTTATCTTTTGTTGTTTTCTATCATTGGTTGTTTTCTACGTTGGTAGTCCTTTTACTCTGATTTTGACTGATACTCTTTCATCTTTAAACTATGTTTTTCATCTGATACTCTTTGACTTAGCTGATCTACTATTTTACCTTCACTACTTTGTATTCACTATTTACCTTGCATTTTTATAGTAAATCATTCAACTTTTCCCAAGATTGTGCATCTGGTAATTTAATATTTACCATTCTTCTATAGACTTCATCAATTTCTATGTACTTTTCAAAATTAGGCTTGTTTATGAAGAGATGTTTTACCTCATGCTAGAGGTAAAAGAGGTTTTCAAAAGTCTGATAGAGCACTTTTCCTGTAGGCATCCCTTTCATAGAGAAATTGTTGGCTTATTCCTTTGCCACTTCTCTAATTCCCTTATCATAGTCTTCATGTGGCATCAACCTATCATTAATCAACAATGGATTAGGTAGACCTTTCTACCTTAAAGCATCAAATTTCACCATAAACCTAGCTATTTCTAGCTCCGTTATTTGGCACTTCTCCTCAAGCTATATCATTAGGTTCCTCTTGGTGATTACCTTCTTTACCTCTAGTATGGTCTTAGTTCTGTTAGCTATTCCAAGCTATTGCAATTCATACTTGTTCTTTGAGTTAAGGAACTGAATTATTCTTCAGGCTTCTTCTGGCTTATTCCAAAGTTTAGCTCTAACCCTTTGAATTGCCTCAGAAGCCTCTTTGACCAAATCATTATGTTCAAATATCACCTGTATAGATGGCCAAATATCATTCACCGAGTCAATGATCCATAAAAGTTTTTTTCTTGGGCTAGTTGCTCTTTCACCGTGAATTACTTCTCTAACTTCTGTATCCTTTCATTCAACCTATTTGATTTCTAAGTTTCATTCTTATGCATGTTTTGATCTAGTTTCTTTTTATCCTTTAGACTTTTTATTTGTTTCGATGGACATATCTTCCATGGCTTTGATCAATTTACTTGGTTCATCACTAGGATGAGTTGTTGCTCTTGTTGAACCTATTGCTGAAGTAGTGGGAAGTGTTGTAGCCACTAGAGCTGCTATGGCCAATGAGGCTACAAAAGTAGAAGGAACTACTATAGTAACTGTAGGAATAACAATTGCAGTAGCTGCTTCAATGGTGGTTTGTTTCTCCTATACTAACTTATCCATTTCATTCTCCATTCCTTTTAATTGAGCATTTAACTGAAGAATGAGTTCCACCATCTCATCTTTTTGGCTTTGATTCTCTAGAACTTCCTTGGTCTGTGGATGTTTAGAAGGAGGCAATTTTAGCTACTTCTTCAATGCAACAATGTCTTTATTCTTCTTTTTTTAAGATCTTTTGTGCCGCCATGATGTCATTTGTATTATATCCAATCTCAATAACCAATTCTTCTAATGATTTAATTATGTTATCCTTTGCTTGTGAGGATGCCTTCTCTAGTTTAAACTGTGTTGTGATATTCTCTAGAGAAGTTTGGAGTTTTTGTACACTCATAGCTTTGTTGGTCATTGTTGAGTATATCATTTTTCCCACTTGCTTATGAAATTTAATCTGATCTATAGGATGAATATTTTTGGCCAAAACATCAAATTGTGTCTTGTTATAATCTACTGATGACTTAGGCTACTATACTGTAGCATGCAAAAAGGCCATTTGCATTTTCCATGTTTTAATGTCAAAAGCTGAAAGTAACCTATTTTGATTACGAGGAGTCTGTTTCATATACTGGGCATAGGTTTCATCTTTCAATGCCTCATTTCTCAAGTTGATTTCTTTATACTTCTCCTTTATATCTTTCTCTTTATCCACTAGTTTGTTGGATGAAGAAAATTCAATATTAAGATGCTTCTGAATAATTTGATTATTACAGGTTGAAGGCTAATGAGTTTCCTCTGAAACTGTCAAAGTTGTACTCTGTCTGACCACTATATCTATATCAATGATTTGAACTTTCTCAAATATCTCAAATGTCTCTTATTGCTCATTTATAGTGTTTAGTCTGGGCTTCTTCCTCTACATAATTTCAAATATGTCATTTGTTGTATCCTTGTTTGAGTAAGAACCTTCTTCCCAAGTCATTTTTTCACTTCAGCCTTGTAGGGCTAGAGTATGAAAAATGGAACTAGTATCCATTTATTTCTCCATATCTATCAAGGTATTTTCCAACCATTTTGATTCGTTGGCACATCATTCAATCTCTGGCCTAGACTTATTCATAAAAGGGCTCAATTTAAATTTGAGTCTTCATTTGTTTATGACACCTAAAGGGTCATACTGCCATTTGAAACTATTACTAAACTTCATTTCCTGTAAACATTTTTTTGCTTCCTCTACAGCTTCCTTATTATTGCAAATAAAAGGACCAAGATGGTTTTTTATTTTTGAACTGTGTTTCTTCCTAGCTGATAGAAAATTCACATCATCTAAATTTATATTTTGCCTGATATACTCTAATGCAAATATCCTCAAGGGGAGATATTTGGGCAGCTTATAGGGAGTGAGCTGGTATCCATACACCTTTATTTCAGTATGGTCATGGTATAAATACCAGTCTCATATTCTACTATTTTTGGACAATTGTAAAACTTTCTTTATCTCATCACTAATCCTGGGTTGATTTCTACTGCTTAGCATGTTAACCACAGGGTGAACAAATGAATCAATGAACTTTTTGTAGCTAAAACCTATGGAATATTTTTGGATTAAGGGTGTCCAAAGGATAATAGATCTAGGATTTCCCTTAGCATCAACATTTTCGATGTTGAATCAAAGTCTGTCTAATTGGAAATATAGGGACATAAGGAACAATACTTAAGAGTATTTGAATACTCTTTCATTTGGCAATCTAATCAATTGATCATAGGTTTTGTCTGCTAAGAACTAGAAAAAATTAAAAACTATTGTTAGAGGCTTGCCTGGGAAAAACATAGAAAGGAAAACAAGTATAGACTCATCTACATGCTCATCAGTGGTATATCCTAGAATACAAGACAACATGGTTACAATTTGTCAGGCCCTCTCAGGGAAAATGGTGGCAAAGTATGGAGGACTCTCTGTAGGAATATGAGCCTCTTCTAGGATGAAAGTTTGAAAAATTTTGAGATATCTTGGGAAGGTCCAAATTTAAGTACAATTCAGGTAGGCTTTTGATAGAAAATGGGGTTTAAATAGGCTTTGGTTGGATCTACAAAATTTGGTTTATTGACTCTGCAGTGATTGTGAATAAAACCTGTTGGTTAGGAGATATAGTAGAGTTGTTATAGGTGGATGATTTCAGGGAATTGGTATAACTGTGGGAACAAGTATTTGGATAAATTGGAATCCCATAACTTAATATCATTACTGTGGTTGAGGAATTTCTATTTACTTGATTTAGGTGGCTCTAGACACAAGCAACACTCATAAAGGGTCAAAAATCAAAGTGATTGGATTGGGCTCGAACTAGGTTCATGTTGAACATCTTGTCATCGTGATCATGGTGGGGTGAACGGTTCGTCAAACCAAGTCCGTATGTGAAAGTTAGGAGTAGTCAAAGTTTAGGGTTGATGTGGGTGACTTGACAGGCTTAAGCAAGTCGCAATTTGGACAAAATCCGGCCACCAGATTCTGGCCATCTCCGACCATATTCTGGGTGAATTTGTTGGATCATTAATTTGTCTAATATCCCCTATATTAGAGAAATTAGAAAAAATGTTTGTTATTATATAAGAAAACAAAAATATTTTTTTGGGTGGCAGGCCACTAACCTCGACACCGCCCCAACAACCATTGCATGAAAATAATAAAAAAAATTAATTATGTGCCAATGGACCATGACTCTCACTGGCCCTCCCTCAACCGAACCATGTATATAGTGGGGTGGGTGGCCATGACCACGCCACCCCAGAGCTCCATGCAACGACCATGTAATAATGGAGGGGGTGTGAGCTATCAACCCCATCGCCCCTCCACCTCACCCAAATGTTATGACACCAGTGGAAATGGGGGGAGTAGACCATCGAGACCCGTAGACCGGCCTCCCAAATATATAAATATTTCAACCAATATATGGTAAAAAGGGAGGGGTGGGATTTGATCACCCGACCCCTCCTCAATGAACTTTTAAGTTTAACCAACGCGCCAAACCAAATTCTTGTATAATCCACCCATCCAACATTACTTAAACCTTTTTGTATAGTGCACGAGTAGGACGCAAAGGAGTAGGCACACATTTTTATGCAGGCGGAACCATGAGTAGTGCAGAGAGGGGGCCATAACCATGATCTAAGCAATTGCTCCATGGGGCTGGATTTTCACTTTGTGAGATTTAGACATATTTTATATGGTTTCGGAATTTCTTGACACAACGAAATCAATGGCATTGCTTGTTTCTCCATCAGAGATTTACAATTTTTGGCCTCTTCAATTTTGGAGGTATAAGGTCATCATTTTGACTTTTCATGTACTTTCTTATTTTGACATCTAATGGAAGCAGGGCCTCCCCACTAATTCAAGTAGGTCCCGGAGATGTAGTACCTCCTGGATGAACTCCAATATCAATCTTGTGTCTTCTATGTATGAATTTATATTCTTCTCTTCCTCTTCCTGATTCACTTGTAATTTCATGGTTAAAATACAAGCTTAATATTTAATTCTTTAATGCATCATAAGGAAAATATTTTTTGCGATCAAATGGTATTAGAGCAGGACTTTGTGGATGTGAATTGCATGTTTCCATGCTAACCAAAAACAAGTTGTGAAGAAGTGAAGGAAAATTAAAGTCTTTTGATCCCGAAGCGAGACGTGCACGTCAGAGGAGAAACACAGGTGAGGAGAAAAATGTTTGATATGAAGTGGAGGTAAAATTCCACAAGATTTTTTACACAATGCCAGATCATGTTGAGAAGATGTTCTCAAGGGTGCAGGGGAAAAAGCTCTAGAGGGACAAGGTTCAATGCACGAAGATGATGGAGGAGATGCACTTCCTTCTCCGACAACAAGTGAAAGTTCTTCTTCCTCTTCTTCTCACCATGATCATGTGAATATAGGAAACACAACTAAAAAGACTTTCCTTAAGTTAAATGTAAAATTTGATCTCCCTATGTTTAACGGTGAACGTAATCTAGAGAAACTAAACAACTAGATTAGGCAAATTGAAGTTTATTGTAGGGTTCAGGGGATTGAGGAGGACAAGGCCAAAATCTAGTTGGCCTCCCTTCAGTTGAACAGTACCGCTATCATCTGGTGGGAAAGAAAATTGCGAAGCGGAAAGAGGATGGGTAATCTTCTTTCCTCATGGGCTAATTTCATTTTTGCATTAAAGGAACAATTTTATCCCTTGGGTTATAAGCACAAATCCTTAATGGATTGGCAATACTTAAGGCAAGGCAGAGGTCAGGATGTTCAAAACATTATAGAGGAATTTAGAAAGCAAGCACTAAACTTGGGCATATCATTAGATTCACTTGAAGTGGTAACTAAGTATATTAGATCATTACATAGTTACATTAGACATTTGTTGTTAACGTTTGAACCTACTACCATTGACTCGGCCAGTGTAAAGGCCATTCATCTAGAAAATAGGGGAACACATGAACGAGATGACCACCTAAAGAGAACCACAATAGCCAAGAGAAGGGGAGAAAAGCTCTCTTGTACACATTGTGAGAAAGAGGGACATGACAAAGAAAATTGCTGGAAGCTACACGCTAAGCTGAGACCTGAAAGGAATTGTCAGACTAGGCAGTAACTCCTCAACCAAAATTGATTCATATATTTCATTCCTTTAGGTAGGTCTTCATTATATACATGAGGGAGAGACTGTACACTTCATCTCCCGATGACTGTTCATATTACTTATTTATTTATTTACATTATATTCACCCAATCATGATGATTAGGTTTCAACATTCCCCCCCTTAATCTGAAGGGATGTTGGTGAGTCCAAGCATCATTCTGAATCGTTTAAGCTTTTCTCTTCCAAGCGCTTTGGTGAAGATGTCTGTAGTTTGCTCATGAGTGGAACAATGATGGAGATGGATTATTTTGGCCTCAACATGATGTTGAATCAGATGATATTTACTATTGATGTGTTTTGTTCGATCATGGAACTTTGGGTTCCTGGCCAAATTTATTGCAGAGGTATTGTCAATCATGAGTGGAGTTGATTGTACTTATTTTACCTACAAATCTTCAAGAATTTTCTTCAGCCACACAATTTCTTTTGTTGCTTCAGTTGCTGCCACATATTTTGCTTCTATTGTGGAATCTGTTGGAATTGATTGTTTGCATGATCTCCAGGAGACAACTCTTGATCCAAGACTCATAGCATACCCTGAAGTAGATACCCCAGTTTCTTTGTCTCCATCGAAGTCTGAATCAGAGTATCCAATCAAGCTGAAGTCATCCACCTGTGTGTACTTGATTCCAAAGTCCTTGAGTTCCCTCAAGTACCTTAGAACTATTTTTGTAGTTAACCAATGCCCCTCACAAGCTTTGCATAAACTTGGAGAGGATTCCAACAGCAAACGAAATGTATGGTCTGGTAGTAGTTAGGTAGTGAGACTTCCTACAAGCTATCTATACTTTGTTGCATCCTCAAATTATTTTCCTTCAATAGATGTGAGCTTTAAGTTTTGTTCCATTGGAGTAGTAAGAGGATTGCCTTCTATCATGCCAAACCTAGTTAATAGATCTGCAATGATTTCTTTTGAGAAAGAAATATGGACTTTGGATGTTGGGTTACTTCAATACCAAGATAGTAATGAACATAGCCCAAATGATTCATTTCAAAACTTTTCCCCAATTCCTTCTTTATGGATGCAATGTAGCTTTCATTGTTCCCTATCATCAAAAGATCATCTACATATACCACAAGGTATACAACTATTTTGCAAACTTTCTCGACAAATAAAGTTGCATCATCAAGATCATAATGTTTGAAATTGAGTTTTAGAAGATGCTCAATTAGTTTTTCATACCAGGCTCACGGTGCTTGTTTGAGTCCATACAAGGACTTCACAAGTTTTCATACTTTATGTTCATGTCCTTTCATAGCAAATCCTTCAAGCTGGGACATAAAAACATTCCCTTTCAGATCTCCATTTGAGAAAGTAGTTTTTACATCCATTTGATGGACCTTCCAACCATTCTGAGCTGCTAGGGAAAAGAGTGTCCAGATGGTAGCCCATTTTGATGTGGGGGCAGAAGTCTCCTCATAATCGACCCCTTCCTTCTGTGCAAAAACTTTTGCCACAAGCCTAGCTTTGTGCTTGTCAAGTGAGCCATTAGATTTATACTTGTTATTGTAGACCCACTTGTAGCCAATTGGTTTGGTTCATAATGGAGGATCAACCATCTTCCAAGTGCCATTCTTTATGAAGACATCATACTCCTTTTGCATCGCTTCATTCCACTCATCATGAGAAGTAGCTTCTTTGAAGGAAGTTGGTTCAAAATCTGTGGACAAGTTCAATTCACAATCATAAGAAACATCCATATCAATAGGTGAATTAGAGTCATCTTGCCGGTTTGAATTTCTAGTTCCTGTCTTTCCAACATCATTAGGATGAACACTTTCAAGTGTCTTTGTCAGCCACTTTGGGGGACCTTTCTCAGATGGTCTAGGCTGCTTTGTTGATTGAGTTGGGACTGAATCATTATTGAGTTTCCCAATTCTGCCAATCACATCACTTAAAGCATCATCTGCTATTGGAGTTTCATGCGGGGGAGAGTGTTCTTTAGAAGAAGATTCCACATGTTGATCTAGTATAGGAATCCCCCCTTCAAGATAAGGAATCTGATTATCAAATTCTTGAAATGATTTTGCTTTTGTGAATCTATCCAAGCAATCGAGTTTCCGCTAAACAACATTGTCAGTTTTGGATGATTCAAGAAAAACTACATCTCTAGATACAACAAACCTTTTATTTACTTCATCATAGAGATAGTATGCTTTGGAGGTGTTTGAATACCCCAAGAAGATACACTTACAACTTCTAGCACCATGTTTGTTTCTATGTACCTTTGGTATGAAGGTATAACAGGTGAAACCAAAGACCCTGACATGCTTTACCGAAGGAACATGTCCATAGCACATTTCATATGGAGTCTTGTTTCTAATAGCATTAGATGGACATCTATTATTTATATATGCAACACATGGAATAGCATCAACCCAAAACATTATCTTTACATTTTTGAAGAAGAGCATGGATTGTACCATATTTAAGATTGTCCTATTCATTCTTTAAGCTACACCATTCTGTTGAGGATTATAAGGCACAGTTGTTTGATGTTTGATCCCATGTTGGCGAAGATAGTTTTCAAATTCATTTTATGTGTATTCTTTTCCATTATAAATGTGAATAGACCCAATATGATATTGTGCATTATTTTCAATCCACTTATGAAAATGCTTGAATGTTTGAAAAGCATCAGATTTATTTATTTTCATTTGTACAAGGAACAATGATCGGACCACATAAATCTGAATGAATGAGTTCAAGTTTTCTATGTGCTCTTGAATGTGAATCATGAAAGGATTGTTTGCTATGCTTTCTTAGAATGCAAGCATCACATTGCTTAAGTCTCCTAGGAATTGTAGGCAAACCAGCAATACCATTTTTCTTCAATAGGAAAAGGTTGTCATAGTTAAAATGTCCAAGTCTAGCATGCAATAATAAACTTGATGGAAGTGTACCTTCTTCATGATTAGAATTGTATTAGAAACGTTGTGCACGAGCAGAGCTACCTTGCAGCTTGAGAAGCCTTTCTTCTTCTATTCCCTTCATGACAAGTGAGTGGTTAAATTATTTTCTTACCTCAAGCTTGCCACCAAACATATGAATGGAATGACCTTGCTGGTGTATGTGGACCAAGGAAAACAAGTTTCTCTTGAGTTGTGGGAGACAGAGAACATGATGTAGAAGAAAGTCTGGAAGACCAGTTAATTGAAGCCTGATTGTGCCAAGCCCTGATGGCTTGATCTTTGATTGGTCTGCAAAGTATACTGCTCCATAAACATTGTCAGTAAATTCTTCAAAAAAATATTTTCTATGAGTCATGTGGTAGGTTGCTCCTGAATCAAGCAACCAATCATTTTTCCAAGAAGCAAGTGAAGCATTAAATAAATCTCCATTTACTCCAATATTACATTGTGCCACAACATATTGAGAAGATTCAGGTGCTTTACCTTTTTCTGTCGTCAATTCTACCCTTTTGTTGGTTTCTTTGTTGCTCAATTTTTTCCCATGGTAGCTTGCATGTAGAGGCATCATGTGATCCATTTCTTTTGCAACATATGAAGTGTAAATCTGCCTTTTCTCCTTGAGAGTGTTTTCCCCCTGCCTCTGAAATATCTTCCTCTTCCTCTTTGACCACCTCTTCATCTTGAAGAATCTTGAGCAGGAAGCTTTTCTTTATGAGCAAGGCACACAACCTCTTCAGAAGATTTAGGGACTGTCTTCTTTCCAAAAGCTTTCTCTCTTTTAGCAAACTTTTTCACAAGAGAGTCAAAGGTGATATCTTTGAGATTTCCATTTGCTTGCAGTAACTCAAGATAATTGGAGTCAGTAGGATAAATTGGCTTGAGAAAAGTGATAAGAGGAATATGAAATTCAACCTTAGTGGATTTTATATGATGCATTATAGACTTTACTTCAGATGCAAGAGCAAGAGGATCATTATTTTGCAGTTCAAGAGTGAAAAGTTTAATCATGAGTTGAACAACTTCAAGTGCAGAATGTGAGTCATAGAGTTCTTTCAGCTTTTGTAAGGCTTCAAAAGTAGTTGAAAATGGAAAAATATGGCAACTCACCTCTTCATTTACAGATGCTATGATTAATGCATAAGCTTTGTTGTTCTTGCTTTCCCAAATGATGAGCTCTTTATCTGAAGTAGGTTGTTCTGGCTCTTTTTCTCTGTCTTCGACACACACTTCTTTCCACACTCATTGAAAATGAGGGTGTGTTTTATCATCCAGGACCACTCAGGATAGTTCTCCTTGCTAGTGAGAACTATTCCCACAATAGATATGATTGAGTGCATACTGTAAAAAATACTTCTTCTAATAGAAAAATACCTCTACCAATATACAGTAAAATTGTACTTCTCGTGGTAATTTGTTTTTTTAAATTACAATTCAAAGGGGCATTCTCTCCATACAAGGCTTTGTACTATCTTTGTATTTAATATTAATGATGGATCCCAACAATAATAAATGAAAATTGATTATTATAAAACATTTCCCAAAGAAATATTCAGCTATGCACTCTCAAAAAAAAATTTCCTCCTTTTTTTTTGCAAGTTATAATAGATAGTAATCAGTACCAAAATACGGAAAAAAATTGCTTCATGATCTGCCAGTTCTCTCTACTTGATACCGGATGCCACATTCTTATGGAAGCAACGTTGTTCAAAACTGTTCAACACAATGTTTCGGAGCAGCGTTCTTCACAATAGTTCAACACAACGTTCCAGAGCAGCATTCTTATGGAAGCAGCGTTCCTCAAAACAATTCTTCAAACTTCAATTTACTCAACGTGCCAGCCTTCAGATTAAATTGCATGTACCATGTCCTTCTGCATTGGATGAGAACTAGGAACAAAAATAGCTCGACTACTTCAAATGAAAAGCCAGAGACACCAATCACCTTGAATTGTTTTACATGGAAAAAGAAACAGAGCTATCAGAAATTGCTCTTCACCAATCTAATCTAAGGAGCAACATTATTCACAATCACTCACCGCACCGGCATTCTTCACAATCGCTGCTAATATCACATGCACTTCTAATGCTAAAAAGCTCGAAATATTTTTTTTGCCTTGCATCAGTGTTTTTCTTTGACTTGAAAACATCTCTAGGTAGGAAATTTCACTACAATGGCATTTACTGCAACACCGATGCAAGAAACAAAAATGACAACCTCACGATGGATCTTGGGGACACGTAGCAAGACAATATTCCACCAAAACATCTTCAGACAATATTCGAGTTCTAAATCCATCCCTCTCTCAACACTTTTTAAATTTAGGCAGTGAACGGACTACACAGTAGACATAGAGGATAGCGAGCACAGTAGATAGTCGACAGAGAGTAGTAGGCAGTGGACAGAGAGTATTAGACAGTAGATAGAGAGTAGCGGGTAGAAGGGAGTTACAACTATTTTGGGAGCTGGCTTTGATACCATGTCAGACCAGGCAGTAACTCCTCAACCAAAATTGATTTGTATATTTCATTCCTTCAGGTAGGACTTCGTTATATACATGAGGTAGAGACTATTCACTTCATCTCCCGATGACTGTTCATATTAATTATTTATTTATTTCCATTATATTCACCTAATCCTGGTGATTAGGTGTCAACAGGAATGACAGAAAGTGGAAACAAAAGGTCATCACCACTGTGCATCAAAACCAAGATTTGAGTCAAAGAAGGATGAGAAGGTCACAACTGCGGGATTGGCACGAGGTACGCCCATTGACTTGGGGTCCCATTCTGGCAATGAAATGATGTTTGTAGCCTTTGGGATCATGGCAAGAGGAGCCATATATTTGGGGTTTGATTCTGAGAATGAATTAAGGATTTCGGTAGACATAATGAAAAGGGAACTCCACGCAGCAGGACTCCAAGAAATTGAGAAGATCAACCACCTCATATAAGCAGAGAATGCTGAGCTAAGGAGGCTTCTACAGGAGGCAAGGGAAGAAAAAAAAATATTACTACGCTAGTTGCGAGCAAAGGATGAGACCTTGGAAAAGCTACAATATTGCTATCCGGAGCTAAAAAGTGACTCTCTGATTTCATGTGATTTTCATGATGATGAATTAGTTGCCTTTGAAAAACATCCGATAAGGATTGGATCCAAACTATTGAACAAGATGGGGTATCAAGGAAAGGGCCTCAACATCGAAGGCTAAGGCATCGTGAACCCCATCAAAGTTGAGGAATTTCCACATCATGCAGGACTTGGATATGCCAAAAGGGAGATGGGAGAAAGCTCCAATATAGCTGGTAACTAGCCAATGATAGATGATAAAATTCCTTCCTCACAGTCCAACAATAGTGAGGGCCCCATATACACTTATCGTAGGAACACCAAGGGAAAGCGCCCCAAGGAAACCCTGAAAGTTTGGAGGAAAAAGAATCATTATAGTGATTGCAACAAAGAGGGACACCAACAAACCACGTGTTCGATGCTCCATGCTCTAGGAACATCGCTAGAGGAACCGAAAGGTGAACATGTTCAACAAATAGATCCACCGCATTCACGGTGGTCCACTCTATTAATTTGGTTTTTTTAGAGGTAGTAGTAGCTTGTTAGGGCCACCATTGTAAATCATACATTGCAAGTAAATTTAAAAGTGATGGTGCATTTCCCATCACTTCAAAATGCAACGATGATGTTCTGGACTTTCCTTATTAGTAGTTGAGTTATTGATTACTTTTTATGTAATCCTTGGCCAATGAGTGTGTGATATAAACTCTTGGCAACGAAGGGTTGTTGAGTCATGTGTGGTGTGCATGATTGAAAAAGTTGTACTCGTTTCATGTGTAGGTTATTGAAAGTGTGGATTGAAAAGGACACAAATAGTGTGCTGAGCGTAAATGCTTTTAGAGGACCAAAAGCTCCTTAGTGGGGAGGATTGATCTAGGTGGCTCCAAACACAGGGAGTGTTGGCATTATGATTCTAGTTTGGTACTATGGCACAAGTGTTGTACTTGATGGCAACTCACTCTAGTGGCAGATCTCAGTTCAGGCACTCAGAAAGAAGAAAAAGACATATACACAGGTTAATCTAGACGAAGACGCGTATACATGCGGGTTATACGTTACAAAAGCGCGTATATGTTGGGGAATTACTCTTGGTCCATGGTAGTTAGTCCTTTGGATTTGAACCTATGGTTTTGGACCATGGCGTCTCGTCAGATGTGCTGATCCCTAGTTTTGGGTTCATGGTATTGAAATTTTATGGTTTTGGACCGTGGTATTGTGGAAGGCCTAGGACTATAAAAGAGGAAGGAGATCATGTGGCAAATGATCATCTGAATTATCATTGAATATCTAAAAGAGTGGTAGATCTAAATGCTGGTAATTGGGTTATGGTGCAGATCTGGATCTGAATAAAGGAGGAAACTTAGCGCAAAGAAGAATGATAAGTTCTATTGATGGGTCATAATATTTAAGCTTGAATGATAGTATCTTTATATGATTTTGGTCTGTTATATGTGGCACTTGCTTGATCTATAACACTGATAATCTGGGTTAATTAGTGTTTTTGAATATCTGGAAGAGCGAATTATCCTTTATAGATATGTACGTAGGTTCAATGAATCTAAGGCGCGTATACACATTGGTTCAGTGAATGAAAGCAGTGTATACGCAGGTTGTTCCAAACACAGAAGTGTATGCACGCATGTTGCAGGTTATTGAAATAGCGTATATCCTTTAAGTTGTGATCTAGCTACTTCTGTTTATTTCTGCTGTGTTCTGGGTTCAGTGTTTGGTGTGTGGTTTCTAGTACTGTGTTTTTGGGTAGAGCTGTCAGAGAAGTATCTACTTGATTCAGATCTAATTGGTGGAAAGTAGATTGGTTGATTCTTGATGATTGATTGATGTTTATGGATCCAGTCTAAAAATTTATGAAACGTGGTCCCTGAAAAAAAGAGAAGGTTGTAGCCTTCTATAGGCCAGCACCTACGTACTAGTACTTTGGCTAGTGCAAGAGCTAAAGGGGGTTGTAGCAACCTTCCAGGAGAAGTTGGAGAACGAGAGAGGGTTGTAGCCCTCTGCAGGTTGCAGCCTGCATACTGGTAAAGGACTCCACTAGTACATTGTAAAAAGAATTTTCTAATTAAAGAAAGATAGAGACGAATTGCAGCAGGTGGTTTTCACCCACATTGGGTTTCCACCTTATATCTTGTGTTCTTGTGTGCGATTGTGTTTATGCTCTGCTTTACTGTTTCTAGTTACTAGTTATTTGATTCTAAAATAGAGATTAACAATCAACATCACAAAGATAAAGTAAATTAAAAGTTTGCATTGTATATGCGGGTTTTCTTCTACATAATTGTGTATATACACGGGTTTGATAATCTGAAGTAGTGTATATTAGTTGTTTTTGAAAAAGGAATATTTGTCTTAATAATACTGATTCACCCCCCCCTCTTAGTATTATTTCCAACAATTGGTATCAGAGCAGGTCCTTTAGAGGAAGCTTGATCACTTAAAGGAATATCTTTCATCATGAGCAACTACGAGAGGGAAGCATCAATCAGGCCACCGATTTTTGATGGGACAAACTTCGTATATTGGAAGGTAAGAGTTACTGCCTATCTTCAATCTCTTGGTACAGAAGTCTGAGATATCATAGATATAGGGTATACTTTTCCATCAGCAACTCCTACAGATCCGGCTGAGAAGAAGAAATATGAAACAAATGCAAAGGCGGTCAATACTCTATTAGGATGCCTCCTATCTCAACCTGAATTTGTCAAGGTAATGCAGTTCAAATCCACAAAAGAGATATGGGACAATATTGTTCTGAGCTATGAAGGAGATGACCAGGTAAAAGGAGAAAAACTTCAAACCCTCAGGATTCAGTATGAAAATCTCAGGATGTATAATGATGAAAGTGTGGCTAATTATTTTCTTCATGTAGATGAGATTGTTAATTGTATGAAAAATTTGGGTGAAGAAATAAAAGAGGTTGTTGTGGTTGAAAAAGTTCTAAGATCTTTGTCCTCTAGATTTGAATCTAAAGTTTCTGCTATAGAAGAAAAGAAGAATCTACAAAATCTAAATATGTCACAGCTGCACGGAATTCTAACTGCCTATGAAATGAGGAAATGAGGTCCATCACACAAGAGAGTAGCTGCCTTCAAGGCTTCAGGAAAAGGAGAGTACTATGAGTCAGGACACGTGTCAGAAGAAGAAGAAGAATCAAATTTTGTTAGAAATCTTCAACGGGGTACTGGAAGATTCAGAGGTAAGCTACCTTTCAAATGCTTTGCTTGTGGAATAGTAGGTCACTATGCTGCCAAATGTCCTCACAAGGACAAGATTGACAAGGGGAAGGAAACTATTAGATGGAACAAGAAACAAAATGCAAATAAGAAAAGCTATTACAATCGTGAATCTAGTGATGGACTATCAAATAGCGATGAAGATGAATGAGGTAATCACTATAAAATTTTAATGGCCTTTGAAGATGCTGATTACATAGATGCTATAGATGTGGATGGCCTTTATGAAGAGATTTCTAGGCTCAAAACATGTTTAGAAGAAAAGAATATGATCATTGATACTCTCCAATTTCAACTTGATAAAAAGGAAAAATCTCTTGAGAAGTTAGAATATGAAATTGTTGGCCTTAGAAAAGAAATTGAGAAAAAAGGCCCTTAATCTTAAATTTGTTAAAGGATCTGAAACTCTGGATGAGATTATCAATGTTCAGCGTTCCCCTCTAATCAAGACAGATTTGGGGTATAATGGAGAAGCATCTCAAGCTTCCACCTCCAAAAGTTATCTCGATGCAGCAAGAAGGAGTGAGAAAAGGCCTAATAGAAATCATTAGGTAAATCAGGGATAGTCTTCCTCAAGAACAAACAAAGTCTATCAAGAAAATCAGGGGCATGCTACCTTAAAGACAAACAGAAGCTATGACCAGCAACAGGTAAAATCTTCCCAATTTTCTTCAAGAATGGATGTCAGTAGAAACTACAATCGGTTGGATGATAGTCGTAGGAATTTCTTCATTGGCCAATGTTTTTCTCGCCATAACTTTGGTCATAAAGTAGCTCAATGTGTTTCCTATAAGACAATCATGACTAGAGAAGCTCAAAAACAAAGAAGTATGCCTCCAATCACGAAGATGACCTATAAACAATTTTCCGCCCTTGAAAGTGAAATTGAATGTTCTATTTGCAATAATTTTGGTCATGAAGATTCTGAATGCAGGAGCAGGTTTTGGAAGCCAACTCAGAAGGAACAAACCTCAAGTGCCAAAACATGGAGAATGAAGGAACCACAACTAGAAAGATGTGGGATAGCTTTATATGTGGAAGGACAAGAAAATCAATGGTACATCGACAGTGGATGTTCGAAGCATATGATATGACAGGTGATAAAGAAAAACTTGAATCATATACTGCTTTAGAAAAGGGAAAGAAAGTTTCTTTTGGAAATGATACCCCTGCAGCCATTAAAGGAAAAGGCATTGCTCAATTGAAAGAAAAGGTCAAAGCTAGAAATGTTTTGTATGTTGATGGCTTGAAGCATAATCTATTAAGTGTTAGTCAGATGTGCGATAATGGAACCGAGGTAATATTTCGATCAGATGGGTGTAGTGTTCGTGATCTTGATACAGGAAGAACAATAATCAGAGGAAGAAGAACTCCAAATAATCTATACATATTTGAAGAAGGAGAAAAACAATGTTATTTGAGCAAGAATGATGAACATTGGTTAGGGCACCGGAGGTTGGGGCATCTAAGCTTTTCAGAAATAAGGAAAGCATGCAAATACCAGGCAGTTCGTGGTCTTCTAGACATCAAAATTCTAGACAACACCATATGAAAATCATGTCATTTTGGAAAGCAAACCAAAACTAACTTCCCTGAGAAGGAAGGATCAGCCAACAGGCCTCTTGAGCTAGTCCATACAGATGTATGTGGTCCATTTAGGACAAGGTCACCTCGAGGAGAAGAATACTTTATATTATTCATTGATGACTTCTCCAGGATGGTTTGGTTAGACTTATGAAGCACAAGGATGAAGCATTCGAAAAATTCCAATCCTTCAAAGCCTTGGTTGAAAATGAATCAGATTACAAAATTAAGTGCCTCAGGTCCGAGAGAGGTGGGGAGTTTACCTAAAATGATTTTTTTTTTATTTCTGTGAAGAACATGGAATAAGAAGGGATTCTCTACAGCTAGGACTCCTCAGCAAAATGGAGTGGTGGAAAGGATGAAGAGAACAATGCAACAAATGGCTCATGCTATGCTCGATGAGTCTGGAACTCCCGCAACCTTCTGGGGTGAAGTTGCATATGTTGCGGTTGTTATTCTCAACAAAACAGATGTTCGAGTGAATAGTACTCAAACTATGCATGAGCTTTGGTATGGTGAGACTCCCTCAATAAAGCATTTCAAAATTTTTGGGAGCAAATGCTATATTAAGAATACTGATGAACAACTTGGAAAACTTGAACCCAGAGTAGATGAAGGCATTCTCCTTGGTTATTCTCCCTACAACAAAGCATATAAGTGTTATAATAAAATACTTGGAAGAATTGTTGACAGCATTGATGTAGTGGTTGATGAAAAATGATACATCCCTAGGCAAGTAAATCATGAAGATATCGAAGAAGATGAAGACTATTCTCCAAATCAGACTGATGATGAAGAAGAAAACAATGAAGAAGAAACCCATGAGGAGACAGAGGAATAGATAAGGATAGAAGAAAGGACTCCTTCTAGGTATGTTCAAAAGAATCACCCAGAATCACAAATTTTGGGACAAAAAGAGGCTCGCGTACAAATAAGAAGAACAATTGCAGAAGCATCAAGCTATTTGGCATTACTCTCCTCCACTGAACCACAAAATGTAAGAGATGCATGAAAAGATGAATGTTGGGTCACAGCAATGGATGAATAACTTGAACAAATCAAAAAGAACAACACTTGGGAGTTGGTTCCTAGACCAAAAGATAAGAATGTCATAGGAACAAAATGGATCTTCAAAAACAAGTTGAATGAAAATGGGGAAGTAATTAGAAACAAGGCCAGACTTGTTTGTAAAGGGTATGCTCAACAAGAAGGAATAGACTTTGAGGAAACCTTTGCTCCAGTTGCTAGACTTGAGGCCATCTGAATGTTCCTTGCTCTCTCAAGTTTTCAGAAGTTTAAAGTATTTCAAATGGACGTGAAATCGGCCTTTCTAAATGGAGACTTAGAAGAAGAAGTATACATTGAGCAACCAGATGGTGTTATTCTTGGGAATGATCCAAATCTTGTATGCAAACTAAAAAAGGCTCTTTATGGTCTTAAACAAGCTCTAAGGGCTTGGTACTATTGTTTGGACAAATATCTTCATCAACAAGGCTTTTCAAAAGGATCAGGAGATAGCAATCTTTATATAAAAATTGAAAATGACAAATTGTTAATACTTGTTGTGTATGTAGATGACATTATCTTTGGAAACAACGAAGAAGCTATGAGTCAAAGCTTTGCCTTGGTGATCCAGAAAGAATTCGAAATGTCTCTGCTTGGAGAACTAACATACTTTCTGGGATTGCAAATCCAACAAAATAAAGGTAGTATCTTCTTGTCTCAAACAAAGTACCTCAAGCAAATTCTGAAGAAGTATGGCATGGAAGATTCAAAACCAGTATGTACCCCTATGGTTACATGATGCAGTCCCAGTGCAAATGATGAATCAGCAGAAGTGCATCAACCAACCTATAGATCCATGATTGGAAGTCTACTTTATTTGACAGGTACCTGAACAGACATCATGCATGTAGTGGGAATAGTTGGAAGATTTCAGGCAAATCCTAAGGAAACTCATCTTCAGGCAGTAAAGGGAATTTTCAAGTATCTTCAAGGAACTCAAAACTATAGCTTATGGCATCCTAGAGATACAGATCTCACTCTTCATGCTTATACAGATGCAGATTGGGCTGGAAGCATGGATGACAGAAAGAGCACAAGTGGTGGTGCATTCTTTATGGGTTCCAGATTAGTATCTTGGTTCAACAAGAAACAGAGTTTGATTGCTTTATCTATAGTTGAAGCGGAATATGTAGTAGTTGCATCTTGTTGCACTCAACTCCTTTGGATGATGCAAAACTTACAGGATTTTCAGATCACTTGTAAACCACCTATCTCCATCTTATGTGATAATATAAGTGCAATTAGCATTTCAAAGAACCTAGTCATGCATTCAAAGACCAAGCACATACCGATCAAGTATCACTTTCTTCGGGAACAAGTATTGGAAAAAAAGGTCAAATTGGAGTATGTTCCTTCTAAGGAACAAGTGGCTGATATTTTAACCAAACCACTCTCCAGGGAAACTTTTGAATATCTCAGACAGAAGCTGGGAGTAGTTGATGCATCATCTTCCTGTTAAATATTGTCAGTTTCAGAGAAAAATGGGTGTACGCGTCTTGCATAAGGAGGATCCGCGTACATACGCCAGTTTGGGCAGAGAAAGTAGTGTATATGGAGGCTTGATGGATATCAGAAGGGACAGGCTCTAGTTGAAAATTGTCTGATATGGGTCTACAAGAGACCATCTAGCACTACTTCAGGGGGAGTAGATCAACTTATAAATTATGCATTGTTGGCATTGTCTTAGAATCTTGTGGTTCTTGTTCAGATGTTGTTGGTGGAACAAGTGCAGAGGGAGAACAGAAGGAAATCATGGTTGCTGATCTAAATGGTGATTGACAGATGCTGCTGCTTGGAGACTTTCATAAATCTTTCTCTACATATGTTGTCTCTATGTCATGTATTTTTTTTATGGTGTCAAGGTCATGTAACGACCTATTTTGGTTTCCCCACTATGCTTGGGATGAATATGTAATGTACTTGGTTGTCATATGTAATTTTTTTGATGCATCCCCACTTGGTTGGGTGGATGATCCCCACGTGGTTGGGTGAAGGATGTATGTATTGAGTCTTGTGGTGATAGGAAGGTCTTTTATGATGTATATGTCATGGTTCATCTTGAAGAACATCTTTTGCAGATCTTGCTTACAGTCAGGGGGAGCATGGTTAGCACAACAGGGCAGAGATTTTAGCATGTACTCAGGGGGAGCACAACCCTTTTCCCTTGATGACAAAGGGGGAGAATGAAAGAGGAATCTTTGTGTTGCCATCAACTCCAAAGGGGGCGATTGTTGGCATTATGATTCTGGTTTGGTACTATGGCACAGGTGTTGTACTTGATGGCAACTCACTCTAGTGGTAGATCTCAGTTTAGGCACTCAGAAAGAAGAAAAAGACATATACGCAGGTTAATCTAGACGAAGATGCGTATACACGCGGGTTATACGTTACAAAAGCGCGTATATGTTGGGGACTTACTCTTGGTCCATGGTAGTTAGTTCTTGGGATTTGAACCTATGGTTTTGGACCATGGCATCTCGTTAGATGTGCTGATCCCTAGTTTTGGGTTCATGGTATTGAAATGTTATGGTTTTGGACCATGGTATTGTGGAACGCCTAAGACTATAAAAGAGGAAGGAGATCATGTGGCAAATGATCATCTGAATTATCATTGAATATCTGAAATAGTGGTAGATCTGAATGCTGGTAATTGGGTTATGGTGCAGATCTTGATCTGAATAAAGGAGGAACCTTAGCGCAAGGAAGAAGGATATGTTCTATTGATGGGTCATAATCTTTAAGTTTGAATGATAGTATCTTTATATGATTTTGGTATGTTATATGTGGCGCTTGCTTGATCTATAACACTGATAATCTGGGTAAATTAGTGTTTTCGAATATCTGGAAGAGCGAATTATCCTTTATAGATTTGTACGCAGGTTCGGGGAAGCGAAGGCGCATATACACGCTCGTTCAGTGAATGAAAACGGCGTATATGCAGGTTGTTCCAAACAGAGAAGTGTATGCACGCATCTTGCAGGTTTATGAAATAGCGTATATACTTTAAGTTGTGATCTAGCTGCTTTTGTTTATTGCTGCTATGTTCTAGGCTCAGTGTTTGGTGTGTGGTTTCTGGTACTGTGTTTTTGGGTACAGCTGTCAGAAAATTATCTACTTGATTCAGATTTAATTGGTGGAAAGGAGATTAGTTGATTCTTGATGATTGATTGATGTTTATGGATCCAGTCTGAAAATTTATGAAACGTGGTCCCTGAAAAAAAGAGAAGGTTGTAGCCCTCTGTAGGCCAGCACCTACGTACTAGTATTTTGGCTAGTGCAAGAGCTAAAGGGGGCTGTAGCTCCCTTCTAGGAGAAGCTGGAGAACGAGAGAGGGTTGTAGCTCTCTGCAGGTTGCAGCCTACGTACTGGTAAAGGATTGCACTAGTACATTGTAAAAAGAAGTTTCTAATTAAAGAAAGATAGAGACGAATTGCAGCAGGTGGTTTTCACCCACATTGGGTTTCCACCTTATATCTTGTGTTCTTGTGTACGATTGTCTTTCTGCTCTGCTTTACTGTTTCTGGTCACTGGTTATTTGATTCTAAAATACAGATTAACAATCAACATTAGAAAGATAAACTAAATTAGAAGTTTGCATTGTATACGCGGGTTTTCTTCTGCATAATTGCGTATATACGCAAGTTTGATAATTTGAAGTAGCATATATTAGTTGTTTTTGAAAAAGGAATATTTGTCTTAATAATACTGATTCACCCACCGACTCTCAGTATTATTTCCAACAGGGAGCACTCAGAAAGGGATAAAAATCAAAGTGATTGCATTGTGCTCAAACTGGGTTAATGTTGAAGATCTTGTCATTGTGATCACAGTGGGGTGAATGGTTCGTCAAACCGAGTCCATATGCAAAAGTTAGGAGCAGTCAAAGTTCACGATTGACCAGGGTGACTGGGTAGGCTTAAGGAGGCAAAAATTTGGACGAAATACGACCACCGTATTATGGCCAACTTGGACCAGATTCGAGGCAAATTTGTTGGATCATTAGTTTGTCTAATATCCCCTATATGAGGCAAATTCAAAAAAATGTTTTTTATTATATAAAAAGAAAAAAGATATAATTTTGGGTGGTGGGCCATCAACCCCACCACCTCCCAACAACCATTGTATTAAAATAAATAAAAAATTAATTAATTATGGGCCAATAGGCCATGACCCCCACTAGTCCTCCCTCAACTAAACCACATATATAGTGGGGTAGGCAGCCATGACCCCGCCACGCGGAGCTCCATGCAATGACCATGTAATAATGGTGGGGGGCGCACACTGTCAACCCCGCCACCCCTCCACCTCACCCAAATGTTACAGTGCCAACGGAAATGGGGGGAGAGGGTCATGGGAACCAATGTACCTACCTTCCAAATATATAAACATTTCAACCAATATGTGGTAAAAAGGGAGGGGTGGGATTTGATCCCCCGACCCCTCCTCAATGAACTTTTAAGTTTAACCAACGTGCCAAACTAGCTTCTTGTTTAATCCGCCCATCTAACATTGCTTAAAAAAAATTTCACAGTGTGCCGGGAGGATGGTGAGGAGAGGGTATGCATTTCTATGCAGGTGGAACCATGAGCAGTGTAGAGAGGGGGCCAGAACCATGATTTAAGCAATTTCTTTGGGGGGTCAGATTTTCACTTTGTCATATTTCGACAAATTTTATATGATTTCGGCATTTCTCGATGCCACGAACTCAATGGTGTTGTCCATTTCTCCATTAGAGATCTACAATTTTTAGGCTTCTTCAATTTTGGAGGTATAAGGTCATCATTTTTACTTTTGATGTACTTTCATTATTTTGCCATCTAATGGAAACATGGCCTCCTCACTAACTCGAGCAGGGATGAGCTTCGATATCAATCCTGTGTCTTGTATTTGTGAATTTCTATTATTCTCTTCTTCTTCTTTATGCACTTGTAATTTCATTGTTAAAATGCAAGCTTAATATGTAATTCTTTAATGCATAATAAGGAAAAGATTTTTTGGGATCATTACTCTAGTAGTGGAGTTTCAATAGATGAAAAGGGGAGTCTATGTCTTTGATTTGGAAATCTCTGTTGGCCAATGAGAGGTGGTAAATGTCCAAATGAGGGTTTTGTAGGGGTTTCGCATTAAAAATGCTTCGGGAAACCATAGTTTTGTTTATTTTATTGAGTTAATCTTTAGGTGGCTTAAGAAGTAATCTTAGGACCTTTGGAACAGTGCAAAAGGTGAATATAGTCTATAGAAAAAAGGATTTTTAGGTGCATAATGGGTTTCTTTAGTTTGTCAAGGTTTTTAATTAATTCAATTGAGCAACCTTTTATAAACATTATGTAGAGCTTAAGTACAAGAACCTTTCTGGTACTTTCAGGAATACCTGGAAAATGAAGATTTGGTGTGCAATTAGGGTTTTGTGGGAGCAACGAAGGATTTTTGAGGCTTCAATTGTCTTTATGTTCCTTCAAATTAGAGTTTGTAGCATCTTCTAGTTGTAAATGGGGTAAAACAGTTGAGCAAAGATTCTGGGCATTAGATTTGGTTGACAGAGGCTCCTGCCAATAGAATAACAGTGAAAAGGGTAGAAAGGGTGGCTTTTTGGTTTTTAACCAATAGTGGTCAACCTTTGGGCACAGAGTTAATATTTGAATAGTAGGTGGTTTCATCCTACTCAGGGAGGTAGTATTGTGGCTTATCGCACCACTGTTGAGTGTAGGGTGTTATTTTTCAAAGGATGTGATACGTTGTGGGGCTGCCATGTAGCAAAAGGGCGATCAGGTGAAACCGCAAATCTCGCGTGCTTTTCGGATGCTAGAGATTGGATTTGGGGGCACGTGATATGGGATGTGGGCCATTAGATTTGGAGGTGGCTAATCAGAGGGTTATCATGTGGCGGAGTTGTGAGGGATGAGTCAAGGATTGATTGGCAAGTCTCAGGGATAAGTGGTGCAGCAGGTTAAACATATACCAAGGTTTTGTGAGGGTCGGGGAGTTATAAAGTGGGGGCTTTAAATATATAAAGTAGGACTATATGTTAGAATAATATAAGGGTTGAGCTAAAAGGGTATCGGGGAGGGTTTTTCAATGGGACTTGATACATTTAACTTTTAAAAATTAGGATAAGGTAGTTTTAGTGGGTTTACAAGGGAAAATGAGATGAAATAAGGGGAAAGGTAAAATGAAGGGGTAGCAATATGTTTACAAGGGGAAATTAAGAAGGAAGGGTCATTTAGAACCCGGAAGGGGAAAAAAATATTAGGGAATGAAAAGTAATGAAGGGGTAATGAAGGGAAATTAATAAACTAGACATGGAGGGGTTTAGTGAAATGAGGGGAAATAAGTGAGTAAGATTTAGTATTCAGGCCCAAAATTATATAGAACTTTTTGGGTGAATACCCAAAGTAATATATGACTTTTGTGAATGTCCTTTTTCTTTCATAATTCCTCCTACACATGAAACACATGATTAAGCATAATGAAGGTGCATTTGAGCTTGCATCCTTGTCCATTCCAAAACTGCTTATACCTACCCTTTATTTACCCTAGCATTTTGACTTCATTCATAGGGTCCATTTTAGCTTGCTGACCCTCTATTTCTTTTTCTTTGATAAGAAAACTATCTAATTCTAATTTTATGACTTCCAATGGCTCAGATTAAACTATTGAGCTCATTATTATTCTCTACCTAACTACTGATTTGCCAAGATTAAACAATTTTTCTATATATTTATTCTCAGTATACCAACTTGAAATTTAAAGCATGAATGAATCAAGTTTAAACTATTTCACCATCATAGATTGTGGCATTTTTTGACAAGCTGCACACATTCTTATTTTTGCAAGGCAAAGTAAAAAGTAGTGGCATTTGAATTTGCGTTGCCTTCAAAATGTATTTGTTATCTCTTTTTGGTGGGGTTCATATCTTATTTTCTTTTTGTTTGATCATTCTCTTTTAGTCCTTTGATTTGTTTTTTAGGATTTACCCTCTTTACATTTTTTATGTTAATATGGGAAAACATTTTGCAGAAAGCAAATGTATGTAGGATATTACAAGACTAATCATGGTCAATTCAAAATTATGAGTCCTATTATTATAGACCCTAGCACCTTCTCACCCCCATTGAATAGAAGGTTCTCCCTTTTACATCACCCTTTCTATTCTTCATCATACCCATCCTCTGGCCCCTAACCCTCTCTACTATCCCATTCATCACGTTCCCCTCGCTTCTTATATTTCCCTATTACCCTCTCATGACCCTCTCCTTAGAATTTCAACCCCCGTTTTTGGAACCCCTCCCTTCTTTGACCATATGATAGAATAATCCAGCTCGAACCCTATTCTAAAACTTAAAATAATATTAAGAACACCGTAGAAATAATTCATTTATAATATAGAAACAATATTAAGTATAAGTAAGATTCAATTTAGAATACATTAGCAATAAGCCAATAACACACGCATAAAAATCAAGAAGCAAAACATTAGCATAGTAATATATTATCACTTCTGTACAAGCATTAAATACTGAAATTGTAATTTAATTAGGATAAAATAAATTTAAATAAAAAAGCATCAATTTTAAAAATCAAATCAGCACGTAGGACTTTAATAATTGAAGCTAAATTAAGAATCTAAATTAAAAAATACTTTACAATATAAACTAATATGTCGATAAAGGCGGTTAAATAAATCTAGAAAGAAGTACACTTTGAACCTATAAAAACACTATTGAAATTTAATTTAGAATATAAATTAAAATTAAAAGATTAAAAAATATAAGCCTTAATTAACCAATACATCATAAAAAGTAGGAAATATAATAACATTCGTGGAATTTAGTTTTAAATTAAGTGTGATTATAAACATTATAGATATATAAAAATAGTTAACTTAATAGATCAAGTTAAATCATTTATTATAACAAAGTAGGTTAAATAAAACCTATTGGAAATTGTTATTGAGGATATAATTTAAAATATAAAAAATTAAATGAAATAAATTTATGGTAACATATAGATCATAAAGCGTAGGAATAGTGTTACTAACATTCAATGTAATTTATGTTTAGTAAAAGTATAGTTGTATGCATGGAACAGTTATAGGTATATAACTTAATAAACATAAGGTAACAAAGTAGTATTGATACGGAGAAATTTATAAATATAGAATAAATAAAGTAATTTATTAAATTACAAAATAATAATAAAGAATTAAAATAAAAAAACAATCTTCAACTCGTTCGCTTCCCTACTATAAAACTCACTCGATCATATTTATTACTCTCATTTCTCCTCTTTGTAAATGAGTCCTCATGATGAGTCTTGTTCTAGACTCGAAACATAGATAACGTAAAAATGAAGACTCTAGAATATCTGAATTCAGAACCCCAAAAACCACAGCATGAAAATCTGCAAACCATTATAAAATTTAATATTAAAAACTTAAAAACCTTAATTAACCTTAAATTTAATGGTTTAACTGTATCTTCTAGGAAAGGGTTATTGGTTTTTCTCTATCTGTTCTGGAGACGAATTGTTTGTATTAGAGCCAATTTCCATGACCTTTGCCCCTGTGGCAGTATCTTTGAGCTTACAAATGTGGCTCTACGATGGTGTGGGTACTAGGCTAGTTCTTGTGGTGTAAGCCTCGTGGTTTTCTTCAAACCTTTTTTCTCACTGTTTTGAAAACGGGCTATGGGTGGTGGAGATCATTTCTCTGTTTGGGTCAGATGGTAAGGATGACATGCATTGTAAGAGAAGGGAGGAATTCCATTAGATTCTATATTGGAAATCATCTTTTTGTGGTTCTTTATTAGCAAGTATGTGGGGCAGTAGTGTCAGGTGGAAGCGGGAAGCGTATGGGTTCAGGCTACCACCTGTGCAATAAATTTGGCCTACCCTTCTCTCCACTGCACATTGCAAGTACGTGACAATGACTCGAACGACAATTGTAAGAGGTCATGCTAGGGAAACGAGGGGAACAATGAAGGTAGAGAAAGCCATCTCCTCTGGGGGAAAATCGACAAGTCACAACCTTATCACCGACATCATAAATTATGTGTTGACAACATACCATGAAGGAACGAGTGAGGAAATCTCACATCTACTTGAATTGATAGGATCGATCAATGGAAATCGAGGTGAAGGATTGGCGGGCTATGGTACTAGACCCAGGGCACACTCATGGTTCTTATTACTTAGATCAAGCAGACCTTATACCTATACTGGTCCATGAGGAGTTTATTGGGAAATGCCTTGTAGTAGTTCTCTTTAAACATGGAAACAATGGTGGAGGACTTCCCTAATTATAAATAGGATTTTCAAAAGATCCAGTTTCATATGCAAAAAAGGATGGCCTCCTTCATCAAATTGAAGATCAACTCCCTTGCATTCTCGCACAAGCAGAGCTTCTGAACTCCAATGCTAAGGACTCAGATCCGGTGGAGTCTGCATCTACTGAGGGAAAAGAGTAGTCTACTAGCTAGATTCTCAATTTTTTGTTTTATTTTGTATCCAGGAAAGTTTTAATTTTCAGAATGTTGCTTCTTTTGTTTATAAACAAATAATATCTAGGCAAGGCAAAGACATACAAACTTATCTAGCTTGGTTAGAAAGACTAATTTTTTTTGTTATTGAATGGCATATAATGTCGTTAGGTGGCCAACACACTTGGTTTCCCTCAGGGAGAGTTGAGGCCACCTACCTATCTGTTATGTGGATTT
>APFE031469167.1:2523-21489 GCA_000404065.3 Pinus taeda
TCATTGTATTATTTCACTATATCTCTGCAATTTTTGGCTAAGGAAGACCAGGGTTTTGCAGTCCTTTTTGGGATTATTGTGGTTACATGTATTGATGGTGTGTTTCTCTATGTACCTGTAAGTGTGTTATGTGAATCATTTCCTTTCTTTTCCTTCTGCACATTAAGCAAACGAAGTGTTAAAGTAAGAATTCATGACTGTCATGCTCTGCTTTTAAGTTTGTTTAATTTCAATGTTTTCTACTGTTTAAGGAGGATTCAAAGTTATTGTTTGCCCTCCTTAGCTCCTCACCTGTCTTTCTCATCCATTCACCTCAGATTAAGGCATCAATATTGTCTCCTATCTCGCCCCAAAGAACCCCCTGCAGAAACTGTGTCAAATCCCCGCACCCAAAATTTCCATCCCCTCAATTTGCCACCAAAAACCCAAAAACTTCAAAATCAATCCTTCTAATTAGTTTACTAGCCTAATATCAGTGTTACCCTATTGGTCATCTCATCCATTGAAGATTTTATGGAGATTGACCGGAGAGAGCCTTCTCCTGCCCCGTAGGGCTAGCTACGAGGCTAAATAGTTTGATGTTGCCTTGAGGTTTGCCTTTTTTCAGCCTGAGGTGAAATTTCAAGCGCTCACAGGGTTGATAAAAGTAAAGAAGGGAGTCCCAGGAGTTGCAGCATTGTTGCTGCAATACTGGAGCCCACCAGCAGTGTGAGAGTAATTTGTGCAATTTTTGAGAGAGGAGTGTTAGACAATAGACAAAAATATTGGTACACTAACATAGAGTTGAAAAGTGGCAAAAATGTTGCAAAATTATAAGACAGTGGAGCATATTTTTGAGATGCACTGAGAAGAAGAGTTATTCAGAAAAAAATAGAGAACATAGGGGATTGGTATCTCCTATAGGTTGGTGCCTACAACGAATCATAGGTGATTGGTGTCTCCCATAGGTTGGTTCCTACAAAGAAACAAAGGGGATTGCTGTCTCGTGTAAGTTGGTGCATACAAAGCATCAGAGGGAATTAATGTTTCATGTAGGTTGGTTCCTACAAATTATCAAAGAAGATCAATGTTTCCTATAGGTTGGTGCCTACAAAGAAATATAGAGGATTTTTATCACATGTAGGTTGGTGCTTATAAAGAAGCATATAGGATTGGTGTATCTTATAGGTTGGTGCTTGAAAATTTATGTAACAATAGATTGGTTCCTACAAGATATTTTATATAAAGAAGTTTTTTTGTTTTCTTCTGTAAGTGTTTCCCCTATATCTTGTGTTAATTTTTCATCTTAGGATATTAATGTTTTATGTTGTTTGATTGGATTTAAATAAGTAAAATTTATCATTATATTGATTCACCTCCCCTCTCAGTATAATTGTGAAATCCAACACAAAGAACCAGAGAAGATAGAGTTTGAGTTGAAGGATTGTGAATCAAACTCTATAGATAAGAATTAGAAGAACAAGAACAACATACTTTTGTATTAAGGAGATTAGTTTGATAAAAAAGGTTGTTATAAAGGTATACACCACCTAATTTACATTAAATATTTTCTTTTCTTATTATTGATGATGGTCCTAGAACTCTTAGGGAGACAACAAATTCACAAATAGAAAACAATGGAAAAATTCCATGGTTGACGAAATGGAAACCTTAGAAAGAAGTGAGGCTTGGAATTTAGTGTAGTTTTTAGCTGGAAGAAAACCCATTAGCAACAAATGGGTGTTTAAGAGTAAGTTGAGTGTAGAAATAAAAGTGGAGAAATATGAAGCTTGGTTAGTAGCAAAAGGTTATTTCTAGGTAAAGGGAACTCGCTTTGGTGAGGTATTTTCTCCTATTGCCACATTAACTTATATTATATTTTTCTATATCTGGTGCTATTGTTTTTTATTTTGAAGTAGAAAAAATGGACATGAATACAACATTCCTAGATAGGGATATGGAATACATAATCTACATGAAGCATTCATAAGTTTTTGCAGTGAATGGAAAGAAAGAGTCGGTATGAAAGATTAAAAAACTCCATGTATGGGTTAAATCAACGCTAAGGACGTGGTATAAAAAATTTGACACTTTGATTGGAAATTGGATTCACAAGGAGAAAACTAGATCAATGTGTGTATTTCAAAATAGTTGGTGAACATTTTATTTATTTGGTCTTGTATGTGGATGATATGTTGTTGACTGGAACTGACATGGAAATCATCCAAGAATTTAAAACTTAGATATCCTCTAAATTTGACATGGAACATCTTGGGCTACAAATTTCATTTTTGGGATGGAAATTAAAACAAATTAGACAAATAAGAAACTCCTAGTTAAATCAAAGGAAATATGTCGAGACAATGTTGCAAAGGTTTAATATGTAGGAATGTAAACTAGTAAAGGTCCCTTTTCCTATAGCTGTAAATATAACTACAAAAAAGTATCCCAAGATATAGGAAGAGGAAAAGGAAATGTATCACATTCTATATGCTAATATGGTTGGAAGTTTGATGTATGCAATGGTCTGTGCTAGATAGACATTGCACATGCAGTGGGAGTATCAAGAAAGTATATGTCAAAACCAAGGAAAGAACATTAGACAACAATAAAGAGGGTTTTCAGGTATTTACATGGTACTACTAGTTATTGATTGTGCTACCAATAAATACCAAGATTTGACAGAGTCTTGGAAATACATGGAATTTTTGATGTAAATTGGGTTGGAGATCTATACCACAAAGGGTCTACGAGTGGGTACGTGATTAACCCATTTTTAGGAGAAATCAGTTTGATGAGCAAAAGACAATCTGTAGTGGCACTCTCAACTACAGAAGTCAAATACATGGTAGCCGCTCATGCAATCAAGAAAGTAATATGGTTACAAAAATTATGTTCAATTATTAGGTTGATATAATAAGCTATAAGGATATTCAGAGTGTGTTCCTTCTAGTGAATAACCTATCATATCATTCTAAGATAAAGCATATTGACATTAAATATCACTCCATAAGATATACTATTGAAGACAAGAAGGTGCGAATGTAAATGGTGGAAATTTTGAACAATGCTGCAAATTCATTAACAAATTTTGTGAGTACTGGAATTTTTTTTTTTCATCTCTATATTTTTTTGAAAAAAATGAGTAAGATTGCACTAATTATGTACTTGGTTCACAAAAAATACCTTGGAGAATACAAAGTTGAATATTCATTGATGAAAAAATTATCCTCCTGCAACAAAGAAGAAATAGATAAAACTACATATATAATTAACAATATTTCATTTAAAATCCTGCTACCATGTATTCAACAAAAATGCATAAGGAGGAAAACAAATTTAAACATCCTATTCATGAGAACTGGACTTAATCAAAATCCTTTGCTGACCTATTGAGGTCAATATATCGCTCGAGGCTGACTAGAGTTGGCTATGCTGGCTGAAAATGGATTTTCTACTAAGTTTACATTCCATGATCAACCCAAAAAGTGCATAACTTTCGTATTCTAAACGAGATAGGTGATTCTGGAGGGCTAGTAATTTCTTTTAGATCTTTGTTAAGGAGGAGTGCAATTGGCCCATCTTAACTTGTAGATCATAGGCTGCCATGTGAAAAGCATCATGTGCATACAAGCAATGGGTGCTCAGTTTGATAGTAGAGGAGGACTTTGAGAAAGTTTCCAAATTCATAGCTTCAAATGTCAAAACAAAGGAAAAAACAAAGAGGAAGGAGGATCCATTCTTAATCAATTCCCTCTGCACTCCTGTTGAAGCCCCGAAAATTGGGTTGACAACAATGGGGATACCCACCCGGTCCGGACCTTGGTTGGCAGCTCCTTATCCGTTTGGTATAGCGGGTCCGACTGGGGATAATGGGACCAATTTCCCAATCTAAGGGTGTGTGTGTGTGTGTAGAGTTGGATGAAGCTGATCTAAGAGTACTTAAAGCTAATTTAGTTCAGATTCTTAAACTAACTCTATGCTATTGTAATCTAATGAGAAAAAACACATCTAATCTATGCTAACCCAGGGTGTATATCTTCTATTATGCGATCTAAAGAGATTTCAAATAATAACTGGTAATAAAGATCATTCAGCTATCATAAGAATAGAAATCAATTAAGATAAACCACTTTGCATAAGAAGTTAGGCAAAACAGTTTCGAACAACATATCACATAATAAGTTATTCATATATCAGACATAAATAAAATGACTCCACCGTACAGAAGTGCCAAATGGTAACTCATACATTCATGCAATAACATATAAACAACTGAAAACTGTAAATCACTTCAAGAATATAAGCAGAAATGGCCAAGAGATAAAAGTACCATTTATGACTAATCCTACTCATAAACTTCAAGAAAAAACGATTTATCTCTACTTGTTCTAACATCTACTAAGAGTACAAAAGTGCAACATCAGTAGCAGACATCAAATGCAAACATTAATAAATCTCGATCCATCCATTCATCAAAACCTCCTCTGAGGGGGCAGAAGTGCATGTTTCGAGGATAAGTTTTTGACAAATTTCTGGACCCTTCTCTAAATGCCTGAGAAGGGTTTAAATACTACTAACTAATTAACTTAAGTACATAATTTTAGGATACGGTTTTAAATGACCACCCTTCTGATAAAGAAAAACTATTTCTAAAAATTGAATCTAATTCTAAACTATTTATATATTTGCTCCTTGGTGCTGTAGGCATGCAACATTCGCCTGGGAAGAGTCGGCTGGTCGCCTTCTGCTTTCGTTTGAGCTATGAAAATAGAAATAACAAGCGCTGGCACCAGTTTCTGGTAAACTAGAAGATATTTTCGAGAATCTTCATCTGGCTGGGTGTATTCACTGCGTGTATACTTGGTAATGACTCAAATTTCTCTCAAACTGATTCTGCTTTTGCTATTTTGGTTTCTAGCCTTGCAAATGACTGAACAAGTTAGGGACTTTACTCTTTGAATCATTTTTTGGATCGAAAACTGCCTCCATTCTTTGTTCTGGGCTTTTCTGGGCATAAGCTTCAGGGTCTTTTGTAAACATGTTGCTTTTTTTCACCTTTGACTCTGAGCTTTAGATGGCCTATTGACATCAGAATCTATTGAGTGATACTCTGGAATCTGTGGTCCTATCGCATGCGACATCCATTTCTGAAGGGATATCTTCTCTGTTCTCTGAGCATGGACGCTTTCCCTTTTTTCTTAGATGTTTCCTGCACATTGCTTCATGTTATTTCCTATCTTACAGTTTACGCAAAGGAAAAGAGTAATGATAATAAAAATTGACATGAAAGCTTTAAGTTCTTATGAATGCATAATTATGACACTCATAGCAAACTGACTCTTCGAAAAACACAAAATTGTCCTTCCTGAATACTTTGGCGTACAATCATTAATTTCTTTTAAGGCGCGTGCTCAATTTTGGTTAACAGACAACTTTCCTTGAATACTGCACATAGGAAAATTCGAGATGGGTGATTTCTAAGACTCGCATCACAGCATCGCAGATCGCATTTAGTCATTCAATCATTGTGTGCTACTTACGCGATGTTGCGATATGCGACGTCGCATATCGGCCGTCAGATATTTCTTAAGTTTTTTCATTTAAGAGCGCTTCATAATGAATGCGATGCGATGAATATCGTGTCGCTTCTTTGCAATTTATTATGCTCATAAGAAAATGTTTCATTCTCTTTTCGCGATGTGAAAAAGTTTTAAGGAGTTGAATACAAAAATTAACATAAAATGTTTGTTTGGATTTTTTATTAAGGGTCCCCATTTGCTTGGTGTTATTGCTAATATCAAACAAAGAGGGGGGTTGTTGGTGGCCACAACATAAGAATATGTCAAAGGTCAAACTAAACTACACAATGATCGAAAAGGAGCTCCTAGATGTTGTGCATTCATTGAACAAATTTAGGCATTACATTACAGGTTATCAAACATTTGTACATACTGACCATGATGCATTCAAATATTTAATGAATAAACCTGATGTGAATGCCCAGATTATTAGATGGTTACTTTTATTACAGGAGTTTGATCTAACTATTCTTGACAAGCCTAGAAAGGAAAATGTTGTTGCATTTTTTTTTCTAGATTAACTTTGCCTGTAGGTGAAGAAGGAATGGTTCATGATCAGTTACTGGATGAACACTTATTCACCATTTCAGTTCTCTCTCCATGGTTTGTTGAAATAGAAAACTATTTGGTATCTGCATAGTTCCCACCAAATTTGTCCTCCAAAGAGAAAAGCAATATTGTGAGCAAGGGTGCCCCTTCACTTGGATTGGGGACCACCTCTTCAATCTAGGCCCGAATCAAATTTGGAGAAGATGTGTCAGGGAGGAGGAAGTCTTTGACATCTTTCTAACCTGTCATGATGGGCCTTGTGGAGGTCATTTTGCAGCAAAGAGGACAACATTCAAGGTGTTACAAGTTGGTTATTATTGGCCCACTCTTCATCGGGATGTGAAAATATATACTAATCAGTGTGATCAGTGCTAAATGATGGGAAAGCCTGCTCCAAAGCATGAAATGCCTCTACAACCTCAAGTGACTTTCAAGCCATTTGACAAGTCAGGCATGAATTTCATTGGACCCATTGACCCTCCTTCCAAACAAAAGTAGTACATCATTGTGTGCAGCAACTATCTGACTAAGTGGGATGAAACCAAGGCAATCAAGGTAGCAACATAGGAGAAGGTGGATGAGTTCTTAAGGGAAAATGTCTTTTACAAGTTTGGGTATCCTCGAGAAATGGTCACTGAACAAGGAAGCCAGTTTACATTCAACATGATTGAAGACTTGTTAATGTAGCACAAGATCAAGCATAGTGCCTCCACTCATTATAACCCACAAGCTAATGGGTAAGTGGAAGAGACTAATAGAGCACTGGAGGGAATCCTAACCAAAGTGGTTAGTAGCAATAGAAAAGATTGGGCGGATAGACTAGTTGAGGCCACTTGGGACTACAATACCACCTAGAAGACCACCACTGGATTCACACTCTATGAGTTGGTCTATGGGAAAAAGGCCATGTTGTCCATTGAATTTGAGTACAATACATTGAGGATGATAGCTCAACTAGATCTAGATCTCAACAGTGCACAAAAAGAGAGATTTCTGCAGTTGAATTTGTTAGATGAGTTCAGAACACAAGCCCTCCGACACACAGAGGTAACTCAAATTCAGAGGAGGATCTAGCATGATAAGAACATCAAGGACAAGCAATTTCAAGAAGGTGATTGGGATTTTCTATATGATTCCAGATATAAAGACTACAAGGGCAAGTTAAGAACTAGATGGTTAGGGCCTTATGCCATAGAGAAATGTCATGATAATGGTTCAATGCAGACCAGAACCATAGATGCAGAGGCCATTCCTTTAATTGTTAACGACCACATATTGAGAGTTCACAAAATGAAATTGTCAAAGCAAGAGTTCATTGATGGTATCAAAAAAACAGAGTTGGTGGTGGTAATAGCTCCTACCTCATCAAATCTTTCAGAAAAAGAAAACAAAAAGTAAAAATAAGGAGACTCAGGTGAAAACCTCCATGAGGTGCCTGAGTCCCACTGTTGGGTTGAAAACCTCTTGAGGTGACCCAATGGTGTCAAAAAAAAAAAAAGAGAGAGAGAAATAAAAATATACCTAAGTGAAAACCTCTCTTAAGGTGTCGAGGGCAAGCAGCTAGGATGAAAACCTCATGGAGGCAGACTAGTTGTTTTTAAAAAATATATGTAAATAAAAATAGAGAAAAGAAAAAGTATGAAACTATTGTTTGCAGGTCAGCAGGAGGGCAATCAAAGCAAAAATGGAGAATCAAAAGGGACCTATTTAGCTCATATTTTTATTTCTCCATTCATTATGCTTCATCATTCCACCATTCCTTTCCTTTTCTCAGTCAATTGCCTCAATTTGCAAGGGTTTTGTGTTTTCTACGGAATTCCTTATAAACCTACAGGATCCCTTGAAAACCTATAGGATGAGCTTGTAGGAATTACAGTGGCTTGGGAATCCTAAAGAAAGTAACCCTAGAGCAAGGAAATGGCTTTCTCATGTCAAATAAATAAATTCCTACATCACCATCTCATTACCATACCTCTCTCCACCTTGATCACCCCTACATTCATCAAAGAAAAAAATCAGTTTCAAAAAATTTTACAGTTGTCAAGAAAAAACACTGAGAAAGAGATGAAGATAGAGAGCAAGAGGACAACACTTAAAGGTTATTTTTTACCATTAAAAAACCCTTAGGCCTCCTCTCTTCCCATGCTAATCATCCTTAGGCCCCAATAGTAGAATATGATTAAAATTTTTGAGGGAGAAGCAATTATAGGACATCCTATAGCAGCCTATCCCACAAAACATAAATCATTGGTTGCAACAAGTTTCAAGCATGAATATCAAAAGGTAGAAGAAGCTCCTCCACAGCCTAGCAACAACAACATCATCATCATCATCATCATCATCATCAACACTAGGTACTTGCACATCAAATAAAATCATCAAAGGACCATAAAAAAGAGAGGAGAAATCACATGTGGCCAACACACAACAAAAACCTCATCTCTTCAACAAACTGCAACAAGTTATTGTTACCATAGGTAAGTATCTTTTTTCGACTCTCTAATTTTCATAATGTGATCAAAATATGTAAAAATTGTGAATGAGTTGGTTTATAGGTGACAGGTGGCTAGATAACTTGGCCACTTTCATTAGCTCAATGGGGAAAAAGCAGTTAGTCCTCACACACGTAGCAGCAGTCAAGTCAAAGAAAAGGAGGATGAGGTTAAAAGCAGTTAAGACTACAGATTCCAGAACTGGGAGTTGATTACGAGGTAAGGAGAATGATTATGTGGTAGTGGGACCAATGATCCAAAAATAAATATTTGTACCTCGGCTACTAGCACACCACCTCACTCGAATCAACCAAAAGAGGAAATAAATACATGCATAGATGCATTCAAATTCTCAAGGCTCACACTAGAAAAGTCTCTATTGGTCCTCCAATAGTCTATAAGAGAGGTAAATTCCATTTTTTTACTACATAGGACCACCTACAGGATCCTACAAGATCCCACAAGAATATTACATTATACAGTCAAGGAGACTACAGGATTGGCGGTAAGCAATTTTAGAGGGAGAACAATAGGGGTTGGGTACATCAAGCATTTTAAGGAGGTATGCTCTACATTTCCTCCTATTTTTCCAAGTAAAAGGAACACAAAATCTTCTAGTTTGTTGAAATTGATTGCAATAAAAGGGAATTTTATCCATAGAATTTCAGTTCAATTTCCTCCATCATTAAAATTTTGTATTAGACATATATACACCTCCATCCATCATAAAAAATGACAGGGGGGTTTAATAGAAGGGAGCCCATGAACACTATGAGGATTCATCAACACCCTCCTGTTTTATAAATATTCATAAGGCCTAATTGGATGGGTTTCTTTGTGAAATTAAGGGGGTATGATGATGAAGTAGCCAAAGATTTTTCTCTCTCCCTCATTCCACTAACTAGGAACCATGCCACTGTTGTGGTGAGAGACCTCTCCATAGAGGTCACAGCTGAACTCATAAGCAGAACTACCACATTCCCCTTAGGAGTGCCTTGGAGAAAGGAGGACAAGCGAAATAGCCAAACTGCAAAGAAGAAACTCTTTTTAGAGGGAGAGGAGGCCATGGAAGACAAAAATGGAGTAAGAATAGAAAGCCTACCATACCCTTGGAATGAAATAAGCTACCACCTTATAAAATATATATCATGTGAAGGTAGGTACAGTGTGGTATATGGATACCACTTTAGGTTTCTTGAAGAATTGAGGTTTGGAGCAGATACACCTCCTCAGCACAAACTCAACATACCCTACTTCCTTTTTCAATCACTGATAGATATGAGCATGAAGCTAAAGGAAGGAAACTACCAATAGCTGTCCCATCATGGGTTAATTATACTTATCACAGAGGATGCCCTCCACAACCTTAGAATTCCTACCACATGGGAAATTTTCAAAGACACACAGACAGAGGAGGATATATAAGCCCTAAAATATGACAAGGGACCTACTCTCAATGAAAGGGATGAAGAAGAGAATGAAACATATGAAGAAGAAGCAAAGAGGGATGAAGATGAAATAGATGAGGAAGAAGAGAAAGAGAAAGAGAAGGAAAGTGGTGAAGAGACAAAAGGATATGCCAATGACGAAACTAGTGAACAAGGTGAGTATCTAGAGGGAGAAGAAGAGGAGAAAGACAAAGAGGGAAAGGGCAATGGAAAATATAAGGTAGAAGATAAGAAGGAGTCACCCCGGGTGTCTCCAGAACCCACTGAGAAAGAGGTAGCATTTTCCATCACTGCCCTTAGCACCCCTATCAAATAAAAATACAAAAGACAGAGACAAATGCCTTTTTACTTTATAACAAGAAAAAGTACAAGAATAAGGAAGGGAAAACCTCAAACTCCCAACAAGGTTCCCATTGTTAATTAAGACTCTCTGAAGTAGTAGAGGAAGATGGGTCCTCTTATACAAACTCAAGGAGAAGGATCCTAGGGACAAACCCCCCCAAGTCTCCTATCACTCATGTGGAAAGGCTTGTGACTAGATGATCTGATAATCACTGTTGAGTCTGAAACTTACATCTTCCCTACATCCCTTTTTAGCCTTTTTCTCCAGTCCCCTAAACCTTTAAGCTATAAAATAATTGTATAATAGTTTAAAATGAGTATATAAATGGTTTCCTAACTATGTTTTGTGACTACTGTTTGATTTAGATTTTTGTTCAACCAGCTGCGGAATCTATCACCTTCCGCAGCCAGAATCAGTTTCCGTAGCCTTTTTGTTAAACTCTATGCTACAGGTTTCTATTGAAGAACTCAGGGACATGGGCAAGCTACAAAGGATGTGGACATGGAACGTGTCCCCTTGGTTCAGCCAAATCATCCACAGAAGCCCGCGGTCAAGGCCGGTCAAATGGTGGTCAACAAAAGGAGTTTAGCGGTGGCACGACTCTGTTTTCATCACAAGGAGGATTACGTGGCAAGGTCCTAAGTTTTAGGAGGTGTGCTAACATCTAGGGACTACTCATGGACCGAATCCAACAAACCATCTCCTTGGATTTACTTCCCACGGCTACCATGCTGCTAAATTTCCAATTATGGTCTTTTACGTGTTTGGCTACCAGCGCAGACCATGTTAGTTAGTTATGTATTTTCTGCTATAAATAATGCATCTTCGTATGCGTATAGGCTAGTAGTTGCTGTTGTGTAATCTTGACTATTGTACGATCCATTGAGCCGAGAATTAGTTTCTATTTTATGACTGCATTGAAATATATGAGAAGACACTAATTTTGCATTCAAATTCATGATTGGTTCTGATTGACCGAGGTTGCAGAGGGCCCCTGTACACCAAGGTCCTGTAGTTGATGTATAGCTTTATGTTTTCTTCATTTTACGCTCTTGATATCATAGATATTTGCTGTATATATTAACTTGCTCATGGTATTTATGTTATTTGTTGTCCATAGCTTCTTTTATGCTTTTAATTGATTGTCAACTTATCAGTGTTTGCATTTTAGGTTCTAATAGGAAGCCCGGGTAGTGCATATAGTTTTTGATGACTAATGACATGATGGAATTATCTTGTCCTACTGTTGATTTGTTTTATTGGTTCTAATTCCAGCATTGTATGTTTCTTTATCTTTGCTTTATTCATTTACTTTTCTGCAGGATAAGATATTAGACTATTCATATCATTCTTTAGTTACCTCCTATAGCCATAGCGAGTCCAATGGTGAGGTATTGAGTGTGAATGTATAGTTTGATACTAGTTTATTTACTTTTGCAAGTTAGTGATTAGATTACTCATAACATTCTCGGTTGCCTCCTATAGCCAAAGCGAGTCGAATGGTGAGGTATTGTAGGATGAATGTGTAGTTTAATCTTAGTTTTATTTTATTCAATTTAGATATCAGATTACTCAATTTGTGTATGACTACCTCCTATAGCCAGAGCGAGTCAAATGGTGAGGGGTCAAAAATGAGTTGATGTGATATGATTAGTTTACTTTTCTTACAATTTTTAAATTGCTTTGAGTTTAGTCTTTTCTTTTCTTTATACAGTAGCAAGGATACTGGGTTCCATCGTCATAGTTCACTATTTTGTTAATTAGAATCTAGGCACATCTTGATTTCATCATTGTAAAGTTTGAACACCTTTGGAACACTTTGAAGTTTGGAAATTATTTTAAAGGCCATCATTACCTTGAATACTTTTGCCCATACTTGATTACTAGAATCACCATCTCACACACCATCTCACATTAGGGAATCAACAAGAAGATAAATCCAAAAACAAACCAAAAACTAAAAAGCGACAAAGAAATAAGAAAATGGTTATCTTGCATAGATAGTGCACTTCACTTCAACAGTTTACGACTCCTGGATTGACAATTTATATAGCAATTTAGAACACACTAAATTGACCAAACAATCACCCTATCAGTGACCTCAGTTAAAGATTTATTAAATGAAGGTATTACAGACCCATGTGTTGGTGTATGTGTCTATGTTATTTAAGCAACGGATCAATCATATTGTCAATACACAGACAATTGAATAGAAAGACAATGCAGAAATATAGTAAGCAAATAAAAGAACACAAGAAATTAATAAGGAGTTCACCCTATTCTCTAGGGCTACATCTCCGGTCCAGCTTCAGTGGTGACATTATTTTATTATGTTTCAAGTAGAGAATTACAATGCAGGAGCTCAATATGAGTCACTTGAAACAAATTTGCTTGGCAGTGTGGTTCTTGGATTCCCCAAGCCACTGGAGTGCACAGACTTGTTTTCCTACCAACTTTGTGACCTTTTGGTCTACAATGGAAAGAGCCCAATGTGGTGCTTAGTCTGAACAGATCCCCTTTGGGATGGCTTGAATCCCTCAAGCTCTCTGGTGCTCGACGCTGCCTTTGGTCAACTCGGCCCTCTATCCTCTCAAGCTCTCTGGTGCTCGATGTTGCCTTTAGTCAGCTCGGCCCTTTGTCCTCTTTTACTTTTGCTTCACTGTATTTTCCCCTATGTTTCATCCTCCTCTCAGGATTCTGGTTCCCCTGTTTCTTTCTCTGACTATGTATTCCATCTCTATTCACGGCTTTAAGCCATTCGTTTCCATGTTTGTTCAATTCCTCTTCCACCTCCATTGGATCACCTTTTGTAGCTATGGTAATTCGCTTTGTCAGTTTGGTTTTTTTCGTTACGTCATGGAATGAGTCTTCTGCCACCTTGGTAGTCAAATTAGACGTCAAATCTTTACAAAATACAGCTTAAACCCCCGTCGATTCCAACTTCTCCATCGAGCGCGATCTCAGCCATTAGATCTGGTGCCCCTATATCTAACGTCGTTCGCTCGTCCCCCACGGTTGACTAGCTCAACCATTAACACGCGATTCGTGGTCATTTTCTCTCTCCTCCACTTGCCACGCATTGACTGCTGAGTGGGATCACTCCATTTTCTCCAAAATCGCTTACTGTTTGAGGGCACCCTAATCAATACCACCCGTTTTTCGGAGCATGGGTCTCGCTTGTCCTTTAGTGATTTTTCACTTTTCGCATGTGGTTCTCCAGATCCCCACACGTCCAAGTGCTCGGGGCTTCTCCATTTCAGCCTTTTTCACCTAGCTTAGCGATAAAAATCCACCTCTATTTCCTGATCTGAGGCTCCCAGGGGCTAATCCGACCTCCCGCGCAGTCTCCATGTGCCTCGGTCAGCGCGCTTTGATTGGGGTCCTCGTCGTTCCACACTAGCTGCCATTTCCACTAGTTTAGGGTGTTTTTTATCACTATTTTGGAATTTTTAGAAGTTTGTCCTGACCTTGTACAGTCATGGCTTTGTTTAATATCTCTTTATGGATCCAATTCGGATCACGACCTTCCCACTGAAAAGCTTTTGGACCACCAAAAGTTGGCTTTCTTTCAAGCATTGACTAAGTGAGGTTACTATTGTCTCACTTGCCTAATCTCAATCCACTTTGCACTTCTCGGCTTCAAGCCTTTGAGTCCAATTCGGAGATACTGAACATCCCCTCTGCATGTCATCCTTACCTTCCTATCCAAGATTGTGTCTTCGTGCAATTCATTAAGATATTCAGGTAGTAGGTCATCAATAGAAGGCAATTGACTTTTCTCTTCAAGATCCTCAATTGTTGAAGGTTCAAACAATCTCAAGCAATCTGCATTTACCACTGAGTATATGTGCATGTAAGCTAGTAGATCAAGGAAAAAATCATTTTCATCAATCTTCTCAAGTATCCTAAAAGGTCCATGCCTGATAGGCTTTAGCTTTTTACCTTCACCTTGTATCCTGTCCTTGCTGATATACAACAAGACCTAGTCTCCAACTTGAAAACTATGCTCCATCTGATGCTTGTCATGCCTAGCCTTGTATTTGGCTTGGCTCTTTTTCCATTTGTTCCTGTATAGCCTGGTGGATCTCCTGGATCTGTTCAATGAACCTAGCTGCCTTGTCCACATCATTGTGTCCATCAACCATGGTATCTTTACCAAAGACAAAATCTAAAGGAGACCTTGGTATGAAACCAAAACAGGTGTCAAAAGGAGATCTCTGTGTAGAAGAGTGTTTTTCTCTATTATAAGCATGCTGCACATAACGCAAATGTTCATCCCAAAGCTTAGGATGTTTGCTGCAATATCCCCTGAGTAATTGGATCATTATCCTGTTAACTACTTCTGTCTAGCCATCTGTTTGTGGATGAAAAGTTGTGCTTTTCTTCAGTTGGGTGTCCATCCGCTCCCACAAATTGACCAAAACTTCCCCACAAATCGGGTGTCTCGATCAGATATAATAGAAGTGGGTAATCCAAAATCAACCCATACATGTTCAAAGAATAATTTTGCAGTTTGTTCAGTTGTACTCCGTTTATTACAAGGTATCAAAATACACATTTTGCTGAACCTATCCACAACCACATATAGATAATCATGACCTTTTCTAGACTTGGGTAGTCCTCCAACAAAATCCATGGATATACTTTACCAAGGGTGAGAAGGAACTGGTAAAGGAGTGTACAAGCCTAGTTTTCTATTGATGGGCTTGCTTTTAGCACACATAGTACACCCTCTTACATATCTAGAAAGTGTCTCATTCATTTTCGGCCAATAAAAAAATCTTTGCATCTGTGCAACTGTTTTAATTACCCCAAAGTGACTTGATATCAGAGAAGTGTGTGCCTCTCTAATTATCTTTACTCTCTCTGTTTGTGGAATGCAGAGTTTCCCACAATGATATAAGAGTCGATCCTTCACATGATAGTCCAATTCTTCTACCTTTTTGCCTTGACTCAAAGTTGCATGTACATCTTTAAAGTCTATATCTTGAGCATATTGTTCAATGTAGCTTTCATGTAGTACAGAATTATGCTTAAGTATAGTTGATGCATTTATAATGGGTCTAGATAACATGTCTGCAACTTTGTTGTGTATGCCCTTTTTATATCTAATGACTAAATGAAACTGTTGTAGAAAACCCATCCATTTGTAATGTCTCGATTGCTGCAACTTAGTTTGGGAGTGTAGATATTGAAGTGGTTGATGATCAGTATGTATTACTATCTCTTTTCCCATCAAGTATGTTTCCACTTTTTCACACTCCGAACTAATGCATACAATTCTTTATCATATGTAGGATAGTTAACTACTGCCGGATTAAAAGTCTCAGAATGATAACATATGGGTTTACTGTGATGTGACAACACTGCTCCCATGGCATAGTCACTGGCATCTATTTGGATCTCGAATGGTCTTTGTTGATCAGATAGTGCTAGTACAGACTTTGTACTAATCTTTTCTTTCAAGGTGTCGAAGGCTTTCTCATGTTTGCCTCCCCACTGAAACACCTTGTTCAATCCTATCAAAGCATGTAAGGGAGTTTCAATTGAGGAAAAGTTAGAAATGAACTTGCTCCAATATTGTGCTACTCCTAAGAAGCTTCTCACTTCTATAGAAGACTTGGGTTTAGGCCAGTTTACAATGACTGCCACTTTAGAGGGATCTATTGTCAATTCACAACCCGTACTATATGGCCCAAATAATTTAGAGATGTTTTGCCAAACTCACATTTAGAGAGTTTAACATAAAAAATTTCTCTTTTCAAAACATCTAATGTCTGCTTAGCATGCTTTAAGTGTTCTTCCCACGTTTTACTAAAAATCAGAATGTCATCCAGATACACAATAACAAAATCATCAAGAAAAGGCTTGAGTACATCATTCATTAATCTCATGAAAGTAGTAGGAGCATTGGTCAAGCCAAAAGGCATAACCAGCCACTCATACAATCCATGCTTTGTTTTGAAAGTATTCTTCCATGCATCTTGCTCTACAACTTTGACCTGATGGTATCCATTGTGCAAATCTAGCTTGGTGAAATAAACATCTTCCTTCAATTGATCTAAAAGATTATCTATGCGAGGAAGGGGATAACAATTTTTGATTGTTATCTTATTTAGTGCTCGGTAGTCAATGCACATTCTCCATGAGCTATCTTTCTTTCTCACCAAAACGAATGGTGACCCACATGGTGATGTGCTAGGCCTGATGAACCCGTTCTCGAGCAACTCCTGCACCTGCTTCTTGATTTCAGCATTCTCTAAAGCAGACAACCTATACATTCCAATGTTAGGCAATGGAACATCTTACTGCAAAATAATATCATGTACTATTTCATTTTTGGGTGGTAGACCTTTAGGTTCCCAAAATAGAACATCATATTCTGAAACAATGTTTTCTATATCAGCTTGTTGTTGAGCATTACAGCCCTCAAATACATTGGTTTTATCAGGCTTCTTTTCCTTTACAACCATTAGAAAGAATTGTTTGCATGAATTTATCAGTCTTTTCATCTGCCCATAATTTATGAGAGTATAATTATTCTTGAGCTTGTAAGCTCTTACAAAGTATTCGATTCCATCTTTAAAAAGTAGATACTTGTTCTCAGCTCTATAGAAAATAGTTTTTCTATCATACAAGTAAGGACTTCCTAAAACAATTCCACATATATCCAAAGGAATAATGTCTAACTCAACCTCATATACAAATGTTGACCCAAAAGAAAACTTGAGTTTACACTGTCTAGTCACTTGTAGTTGTGCTTTATCATTCAACCATCCTAATGGGTATGGTTTTTTGTGAGGTGTAGTTGCTAATCCCAATTTCTTTAGAATTTCTTCATAAATCAAATTTACTTGTGAGCCACTATCAAAAAAAGTATCAATCTTTTGATGTTTGGAAATAACTCAAATATGGAAAAGCTCATGTCTTTCTCTCTCATGTTCTTCATCAATAATAGTTTGAGCATAATTGCTAGTAGATGCTTCAGAATTCTTACCTTTTATACCTGTGGCTACAATGATTGTTTCATCTCCTGAGTCTGACCCCAAATCTTTCTGAATAGCTACAACAGTCTTCTTCTTCTTTCCCTCATACTTCTTAGGTCTCAACTCTGGATGCAGAATCCAATAGTGCTCATCATCATGCCCCTCCTTTTTACAGTGAGTGCATGAAGCTTTTCCTTTCTGTGCAGTGTTAACCTTCCTTTCTTTCCACTTCTGCTTTCTTTTCTCCTTGCTCTTGCTTATAGTGGGTTGGGATGGTCCCCCAACTTCTGGATTTCCATTCTTTCCTCTAGTCTCTAGATGAGCAGCTTGTACAGATACCTCATCTATACTAGTGGGATTGAACATGAGGATGGTATGCCTCATATAGCTATGTAGACCACCATTGTACTTCAAAAGAATCTTTGGTGAGTCTAATGAGATCCCTAGAATCAATGCTCTCTTTCTAAATTCTTGAGTGTACCCTTGCACACTTTGCCCTTTCAATTTCTGAAGAGTTTTCCAACTCATCATGGCTTGTTGCATGTAGGCCAATGGATAGAACTACTTCTTGATTGTAGATACAAAGTCACTCTAGACAGAGATAGTCTTACCATGTCTTTTCATGTCAGCTTGGGTTCTACCTTCTCACCAAACCAAGGTAGTGCCTCCTAGTCGTAGGCTTGACAGCTGAATTTTGCTCTTGTCTGAGTCAATGTTTTGCACTCTACAATACACATCAATTTGTCCTTCCAATTGTCTAATTTTTCAGCATTTAGCTCTCCATCATATATAGGAAAATCAAATTTAACATCTAGCTTAATCAAAGATTCTTTCCTATTATGCACAGGGCTATTAGGAGGTGTGAGAAAGCTTTCCTCTTTCCCATTTTCTTTTGATTGGTCATGGGAATGAGAGTTATCTTCTTGTTTTTCTTGTTTGGAACCTAATGAATCTTCATCCTTATGCTTTCTAAAGTCCCTATACATTACTTCTACCATAGACTTTATAGCTAGGAACTCTCTATGAATTGAGGGTCTGGCCCCATAGAACCTTCCTCAGACATTGTCTTCTAAGGATAGACTCTCCCAATTTCATGATTACTTTCGACCAACTCTCCTTCTCCTAATTTGAGCTTTGATCTAATGAGCATTCAACAACTAAACCAACACAAGCTTCTCTAACCTTACAACCTTGAGCTCTGATACCACTTGATCTAATAATCGCCCTATGAGTGACCTCACTTAAAGATTTATTAAATGAAGGTATTACAGACCCATGTGTTGGTGTGTGTGTCTATGTTATTTAAGCAATGGATCGATCAGATTGCCAATACATAGACAATTGAATGGAAAAACAACAGATAAATACAGTACGAAAATACAAGAACACAAGAAATTAATAAGGAGTTCACCCTATTCTCCAGGGCTACATTTCCAGCCTAGCTTTAGTGGTGGCCTTACTTTATCGTCTTTCAAGCAGAGAATTACAATGTAAAAGCTCAATATGAGTCACCTGAAATAGATTTGCTTGGCAGGGTAGTTCTTGGATTCCCTAAGCCACTGGAGTGCATAGACTCATTTGGCTACC
>APFE031469168.1:0-18941 GCA_000404065.3 Pinus taeda
AATTGGTATCAGAGCAGGTCCTTTGGTAGAAGCTTGATCGCTTGAAGGAGATCCGTGGAACAATGGGAAAGAGGCTTAAGAAGAAAGCTCATAAGAAGAAGAACACATCTCAGAGAAACTATGACAGCGGAAGAATCGATTGGGGATTAGGCATAAGAAGCTCTTCAGATTCAGAATCAGATTCAGAATCATTATCAGGTATGAATATGGTATCCTCTGATGTTCCAGCTATTTTTCCTTGTGAAAGAGATGAAAGTGATAGTGAAACTACTGAACTTGCTCTTATGGGTGAACAAGAAATATATCAAAATGAGGCAGAATTCAAAAGGCTTTCAGACATAATCACAAATCAACAAGATCTTTTGAACAAAAGGGAATGTGATTTCGAAAAGGTAAAGGAGTTAGTCAAGGTCAAATATCAAAAGTTGCATGATGAAGTCACATCTCTAAAAGGGGAAGTCAATGAAAAGAACATAACGATCAAGAATCTCAGAGATAGATCCAATGATTATGAAAGTCTTGAAGCTACGACCCTCTCACTAAAATAAGAACTTGAAGAAGCCAAAAGGAAGAATAAAGATCTACTTCAAACTATTGAAAAATAAGAATCACAGCTGGAATGTGCCTTCAAAGTTCATCAAATGCTGCAGAATGTAAATGAAGAACAAGAAAAGGAGATTCTCAATCTAAGGGAACAAATGGAAGAAGGAAGAAAAGTTGAAGAAGATTTGAAAAGGCAATCTCTTGAAAAGGAAGAACAGCTTCAGGTTGAGGTAAATATCTTGAAAGGTAAAATAGAAGAAAAGGATAAGCTTTTACGATTTCATGATAGCTCTAAAGTATTGGATGATATTCTTAGTAGTCAAAGGTCTCCTGCTATAAAGACTGGTCTTGGTTTTCATGAATCGGTTGAAGGTGAATCTAGTTCACAAGGTGAAGAAAGGAACTCTAAAGAGAAATCTAAAGTGATCAAAGAAGAAATGAAAGATCCATATCATCATCAACCAAGGAAAGAGATTCCTCAAAGAAAATCCTTTACTCCTCCTATGAATAATGTTGAATGTTATGCATGTCATAATCTTGGACATGTTGCAGCTAGATGTAGAAGAAGAAGGGATCAAGATCATTATGCAGAAAGGTCATCTCAATCAAGGTACTTTTATGGATATTGTTTTGCTTGCAATATGGTTGGTCACAAAGCTACTGATTGTTACAGGAGGAATATGAAACAGGTAAGATGTTATGCATGTAACAAGCTTGGACATATAGCTAAGGAATGCAGGAACAAAGTGTGGGCACCATATCCAAAGGAGAAAATGACATCATCACGCTTGAAGATATGGAGGAAAAAGGAAGTACAGTCAGAGAAAGGTAGCACAACACAACGTACGGACATACCAGAATCAGAGGGAGCTGAAAGTACTAAACTTCAGTGTCCTGAATCTCATATGCAAACCCCATAAAGGGGAATCGCATATATACGTGAGTTGGATACTGCACAATCGCGTATATGATTGTTTGAAGAAAGGCAGTAGGAAAGATGAAATAGATATATGAAGTATGATTTCTTGAGCACAAGATCAGATCTGGAAATCTGACTGTCAGCAGCACAAAGGAGGACTGTTATTTTGCCCTAATTAGATGTACGTAGGTGATACACAGTGAAAGTGTGGGCGTACGCAGAAGAGTATAAGATCCGGTGCGGAGCTATGCAAGCAAAGGCACAGTCCTTGTACGGAGATACGTGGCTTAGCAAAAGAACACATGTGGAAGTACGCAGAGTAACTGAAGAACAGGTGCGTAGCAAGATCGGAGGTACGCAGTGCGATAGGAGGATACCCAACGGACTTACATAGAAGTACGCGGCGCAATGGAATAAAAGGTGCGTGAGGTACGCGGTCTACTGATGGCACAGGTGCATGGGTACACACTGTAGTTGAAGACTGTCTGCGTATGTACGCAGTACAGAAGAAGGATCTCTGTGGGTGTGCGCAGGGGAGAAGAAGATGAAGTGCATGGCTATGCAGGACAGATGAAGAAAAATGACGTACCTGTCTTAACGAATCTATTGGCTGACTCTTCTTATTGATATGCATGATCAGATCTGACAGATGGCACAGGTTCAGGGGGAGCATATTTTCTTAATGCATTGTTGGCATTATGGTCCTTGATGACAATGCTCATGATTCATTTTGCTATGGTGATGAGTTATTCACACGATCAGATTGGTGGTTAATTCTCTAATGGTGTTTGCATGGAGTTTTTATTGTTCTTGGCACTTATAGATAAGGATTGTCGGTTGATACAGGGATGATTATTCAAAGTTGCATTGTTGAAGACATAATGATGATGAGTTCTTACCTATATGATGATAGGTTTTTTCGTGCATATGTTGATTGATGCAGATCTTCCCTATTGATGATACTTGGTCCATGCATGGCTATGGAATTTCTCACATATGATAGAATGATTCTATATTCTATACAAAAGGATGAGTTGATGAGGACATACATTGATGATTCATGCAAGATGTTGGTCTAGTTGTTGTTGACAGATACTATGAAGCAGATCATACAGTGTTGTTGCTGATATTTATCTTAGACCTTTCTTATTGTCATGGGGAGCTTGAGCAGCACTATATAGCAGAGCAGATATTATTGGATTGGAGCACCATGGCATATACAAAGGGGGAGTTCATTCAGAGACTTCAGCAGATCTGGTTTATAGTCAAGGAGAGCATGTTCTTAGGGGGATCATAACCCTTTTCCCTTGATGTAAAAGGGGGAGAGTGACTTGGTGTCGTTGCCATCAAGTCCAAAGGGGGAGATTGTTGGCATTATGGCTAAAGTGTTGTCCTTGATGGCAACCCATACTGGTGATGGATCACTGTACAACAGGACAGTAGCAGAGATTGATGATCAGCTCTCAAATATTGAAGAAAATAAGGAGTACGCAGGCACACCGTACAAAAGGTGCGTACACGCAGTCATGTCTTATATAAAGTGCGTACATACCCGCAGGTCACCCATTCATGGGGTGCGTACCCCCAGTGCACACACTTCAAGGCAGTAAAGCGCCCACACGTGGGGTTTCTCATGGTATTTAGCCGACGATATTGTGTTATTATGGTTTTGGCCCGTGGTATGGTCTTATTTTATTATTATTATTGAGCCCCATGATCCATGATTTAAGGAAGAGCTTGCCTATATAAAGCAAAGGAGATCATTTGCCTTAAGCATGTTCTGGGGTTGAATATCTTAAGAAGCTAGATCTAAAGTTCTAGAGATGGGTTATGAGAGATGTCTAGATCTAAATAAGGCGAATCTACTGATGAATTGAGATCTCTTCGGCGCATGTTCAGATCTGTAGATCTAACTGTCTGGGTTGTTCTTGAAGTCTCTAAATTATCTATACGCGTAGGTACGCAGGTGCAGTGAAAGAAAAGTGCACACATACGCTGGGACGAAGAGGTTCAGGTGCGCCCGTACGCAGGCACAGAAGGGTCTCAGGTGCGCCGGTACACAGGTACAGAAGGGTTGTAGGTGCGCTCGTACGCAGGCACAGAAGGGTTTCAGGTGCGGAGGATCGCATGCAGTTCAATGGACTTAGAGCGAGGTACGCAGGCTAGCAGTTGAGCAGGGTGCGTACGTAAGCAGGTGAGCAGTTGAGTAGGGTGCGTACTGTAAGCAGGCAAGCAGTTGAGCAGGGTGAGCACTGTAAGCAGGCAAGCAGTTGAGCAGGGTGCTTACGTAAGCAGGCTAGCAGTTGAGCAAGCTGCTTACATGTTTATCCTTGCTGTGTTCTAGGTGTTGAAGTGATGTCTAGTTTCTGGTATTATGATCTTATGACAGCCGTCTGAAAAGTGATTGAGTATATTTTTATGTGATTTGATGAACTAGATCTGATTGATGACTCTCATTGTATATGTATTGATCTAAGTGATTGGGTGATTCAGAAGGTTGTTTGATTATGAGCTTCAATGTGGTTATTGGGTCCAGTATGAAAATTGGATGAAATGTGGCCCTGTCAGATTATGTGTTGTGCTTCAGTGTATTCAGTATGAAAATTGATGAAACGTGGTAACTGGAGGAGAGAAGATTGTAGGTCAGCACCTACGTACTAGCATCTAAGCTAGTACAAGAGCTAAAGGAAATATTTGGAGCATTGTAGCAGGTAGTAGCCTGCATACTAGTAAATGGATCGGCTAGTACAAGAGAAAAGGGGGTTGTAGCTACCGTACTGGTATAAGGCTGCACCAGTACAAAATATTGTAAAAGGATTTTCTTATTAAGAAGAAGATTGAGATGACTTGCAGCAGGTGGTTTTCCCCCTCATTGGGTTTCCACCTTATATCATGGTGTTCATGTCTGTGCCTTATGTGTGATGATCTATTCTATGTTACTGCATCTGTTAACTGATAATATGGTTGATAATGTTATAATGCACTCATTGAAGATCAATTAACTTAATCATAAGAAGTTGTGGAAGTAGCATATATGAATCTGGTTATGGAAATGAAAATGTTTTATTAATGTGATAATACTAATTCACCCCCCCTCTCAGTATTATTTCCAACAGAAGTACTGTGTGAAATTTCAATTAGTTGACTACCCTGTGAACTACTATGTGGACTGCCTTGCATGCTACCCATAGAACCACCCACTTGTTAGTTGTGGAGCCTGATTATCTTATGTATTCAAAGGTATTGCTACATTTGGACCATTTGCTACAAACGGGATCCAGGTGGGGGGTTTCGGGGGCAGCGCCCCCGAAGCTAAAAATAGATGTAAAATTTCCTTGTGAAAGTATAGTAATTTCTAATCAATCTGGGCCATTCATTAGGCATAGATATGATGGTAGAAGTTATGTTTAATTTAGGGTTTTTTGCCCTAGAAGGCAACCCCTCACTATATATGAGGGAATTCTATTGCATCTATGTATATCTCTATTCCGAGTGAGGAGGAGCAAGGAGATTGAAAGCAAAGAGGATGTTACAGTGGATTTATTGTAGGTTGTATCTCTTCAGTTTGTTGGATAATATAATAAAAGAAGGTCTGGCTATTTCTTCATGGACGTAGCCCAAACTGGGTGAACCATGTATATCTATGTCTGTCGTGTTTTATGTGTTTTCTGTGTTTATATTTTTGCAATATTTTATGTGTTCCATTGCTCCGTAATATATAATTTTCTAACACCGCCTAACTCTGAGAGCCACTGCTCACTGATGGACCTGACACTATAATCGATGTACCTCTTGATCCCTTGCCACTGGACCCTTTTGACTGACTTAGCTACTCTTGAGGGTCTGGTGACTCTGGATACTCTAAATTTTGTGACCTCCTAAAAGCTCTCTCCTCCTCGAACTTCACATCCTACTTGACAACCAATTTCCTTTCCAGAGGAGTGTAAATCCAATAAGATTTCGAGGTCTCGCTATAACCGACAAATATGTTCTTCTCTGTAGTGGGCTCTAGCTTGGTCCTATTCTCCTCAGGGACATAGGAATATGTAAGGCACCCAAAGATATGAAAGTTCCCAATATCAGGATTCTTCCCAGAAAAGGCCTCCTCTGGAGTCACATTCCCCAGGGCACGATGTGGACTCCTATTTTGCAAGTACATAATAGTGTTGCTAGCCTCTGCCCACAAAAATAAAGGTAACCCCTGATCATGAAGCATGGCTTTGGTAGCCCCTGCAATGGATCTATTCTTCCTCTCTGCAACCCCATTCAAATTGGGATTGTAAGGAACTGTGAACTCCCTCCTAATGTCTACCTCAGCACAAAAATCAACAAACTCACCAACGGTATACTCTCCTCCATTGTCTGACTTGAACACCTTGATCTTCCTATCATCATGGGTCTCCATAAGAGCTTTGAACTCTTGAAACCACTTGAAGGCCTCACTCTTGGCCTTCAAGAAATAAATCTAGGTCTTCCTAGATTGGTCATAAATGAATAAAACATAGTACTCATAGCCACTCAAAGATACATGAGATGTTTGACCACTCACATCGGTATGAAGAAAGTCAAGGATCTCAGTCACTTTATTATCACTGCTAGGAAAAGGGGATCTGGAAAACTTCCCCATAGCTCATCCTCTACATACATCAAGGTGATTTGAACTAAAATTTGGTCCACCAAGGTTTATCTCCTACAATGTGGTCAAGGCCCCATGACAGATGTGCCCCATCCTGCGGTGCCAAATCTCACACAACTTTGAACTACTATATCTGATGTCAGTCATGTCTTGGGCGCTACTACTCAATGCCATTAGGGGCTAGAATGATAACTTGTACACCTTGGCATGACATACACCAATCTCTCTAGCTGAAGAAGCTAGAATTCCCTTAAGGTATATAAGCACCTGCCCTCTCTTGAACAACACATCATACCCTCTCCCGTCAAGTGCTGAGATGGATATCAGGTTCTTCTTCATTCCAGGAACATATAAGACATATGACACTTTCAAGGGAGGTTTGGGTACCTTATCAAATGTCAATATGCCCACACTAATTTCTCTAACAATGTTGTCATCGCCGAGTACTACCTCCATATCACTATCACCTACTAAAATCTCAGAGAAGTACTCTATGACTCCTGTCATGTGGCGGGAAGCACCACTGCCAACATACCTAATGCTAGAAGATGCTCTTCTAGTAACGGGGAATGCAAAAATTCATCTGAACCTGTATGGAAAGTGATCCTACACATGTGGCCTCACAAGCTATGAACCCAAACTACCAATTAAATCTCTCTGAGAAGATTTCTATCTCTGCAAAATATTCCATGCGTTGGTCTTTCCCTTTCTTGTTCTTCTTCTCTCGACACACAACATCATAGTTTCCCAACTTTGATAATTCCAACATTGGACATTGGAATATTCCTTATCCTTTTTCTGTTTCTTGCCTTTACCTTTACCTTTGCCTCCACTATTGGTAGCTTGCTTCTTTTCTCTGCCCTTTTTGCCTCTTACTAACAATGCAACATTGTTATCCTCATCCATTTGTTTGGCTGTCCCAAGATGGTTCTTTTTGATCTCATTCTGAATGAAATCATCCCACAACCTCTCCCAATTGGTAAGGTTTTCCTGTGCAACAATTCCATCCACAAAATTCTCCCAAGTCTTGGGAAGACCATTTAAAGAAATCCTCACTAACTTAGTGGGTGAAATGATCTCACCTACGACTGCCAACTCATCTCTCACTAAAATGATCTTTGTGAGGCATGTTGTAGCACTATCAATCTTAGCCATTTTAATGGCCTTCATTTTCTCCTTTCAGACCATTTTTCTGTGTTCATTTGAGCTTTGGTAAAGACTTGTCAAGGTTTTCCACATCTCATGTGCATAAGTCTTTCCTCTCATGTTAGGAATGACATGGTATTTGATTCCTTCCAGAATCAATTTTTTTTCCTTAGAATTTTTTTGTTAAACTCTGCTAACTGTACAGGGTTATCAGGTACTACTACTGGGTTCTATGTGGTATTTACCATAATACCCCAGACTTATGCTTCCTCAAAGATGCTCTGGATTCTCCCCTTCCATGAACTGTACTTGTTCTGCCCATCCAACCTGTCTTCAACTCTCAAACCCAAAGATATGATTCACTATCCTAGCAAACTGAAATTTTCAAATTTGTGGTAAAGGTTTCTATTTTTTGTGTAAAAATCAGTTTGCTATAATTTTCCCTTTTCTATCCCAAGCTGCATTTTTCAACCAATCAAGCTATGATACCATGAAGGAATTTCAACCCCCACTTCGGTTATCAGATTTCTTTATCACTCCATGAATTTACTTTTAAATCCAAGCATGATAAGAAGTCTAAAATCTAGAAATGAAAATATTTTTTTGAAAACACAAATTTAGAGATTTCACAACTGTTGAAATTGCAGGGACAAAACACAACAAAATTATGACAGCCATAAAAAGAAAATAACACAGTGATTTTTTGTCTATGTGACCTTAAAAAACCCCCTAAAAATCTTGGGGAGAACCAATTTGAGAGCTATTTTTTATTTCTGAAAATGCTTTTACAGAGAAACACAAATAGACAGTAAAAATTCCAACAACCACAAATTACAACTTATCTTGATTTCCCTGCTTGTACTCCACCTCAAAAATTGTGCCAATTAGAAAACAACCAACACATAAATTTTCTAGCAATAAAAAAAAATTAAATGTTGTAAAATATTCCTCGAAAAAAGTTCCCAGAACTTGTAGTACAGACAATACAGATTTCAACAGTATGGCTGCCTTGAAATTCATGCCCAAATCTACCTCAAAATTTGTGCCCTTGCTGTTGTCCCTCTTCCTTGATTTGTTTGCCTTCCTCTTGTTATACGGTTTTTTCTTGGGATGTGTGCTAATAAATGTTGCTACCCAGATTTGTTGAAATGTCTTCTTGCTCCTTTCCTTCACTTCATGACTGCTCAAACATTTTCTCCTTGCTCTCTCTTCTCTTTCTCGCAAATGCTCATGAAAGAATGAACTGATATTTTCCTCTTCTCTTCTCCTTTTATTCTTTAAATGACCTTTTGGGTTACCTTATGATCTAATGGCTGAGATTCATTTAGATCTAGGGACGAGAATAAATGCTCATTTAATTCTCACATTTTATTTTTAACTCACCCATTTAAATAAGAACCCACTTAGCCTTTTATTTCCATAGTCACTTTTTCACTTTCTAATTCTTCATTGACTTTAATAAAGTCACCTTTAAATTATAATGTAACTTTACCACTTATAAAGTCACTTTTAAATTAAATTTACTTTACCACATATAAAGTCACTTTAGGAGAAAATTAAAAATAAATTACGAAACTTTTGCCTAGGCCAAAGATCAAAGCCTTAGGGAACTACCTATCCTCTAGTACCCAAATTTTAACAAATGGAAAGCCCTTCACTCAACCAAGAGTTCCTTTCTGCCTCTCTCAAGTGCTCAGGTGCATTTGTTTAAACAATTTTCTTAGTAGGTGGCCATTCTTGGTGTACACTACCTAAAAGGATCCCTTCGCTAAGTGAAGAGTCCCTCGACACTTATTTTCAATGTCCTCCTACATATACTAAATGTTCCTCAGCCAGTCCATTTGGCCCTTTTTCTTAAGCTTAGACTCACAACTTGACCTCACCTATCAATATCAAGAGAACCCAAAATCATGAATATGGTTCCCTTCTCATTCACATGTGAACGTCTACCAATGCTAGTCGCTTATTGATCTAGGCCCATGTACTATGCTTTTCTCTCTACTCCTCTTGTGCATCCCCTCACACTTCTTCTCTATATTTCCTTTTCCTTCACAAGTAAATTTCATTGGACTTTGAGAATTTTCTTATTAGTTCCATCAGTGTTGGCCAGTGGTACAATATCCATATCGTTGATTAGTTTTTGTAATACCGCCCCATTCCTCTCCTGATGGATGTAAGTTACTACTACATCTTCCCACCATACATTTTCTTGTGAAAGGTTGAAAATATTTATCCTTATGAACATTTAGCTTAGTCAATAATCTAGTGGCAAATAGTAATCCTCCACTTCCTGTTTGCCGGATTTCCTCTTCCTCATGGCCTCATATGGTTCATATTATATCAACACTTCACTAATGAACAACACTTGGTATTAGATAATACCTAAAATTAGTTTTTGATCCTCTCCTATATACCTTTACGTGCCCTTACATGGATCAATAAAATAATTAAATTACAATTACAATATTACAAAGGTGAAGTATCTAGGAGGGGCACAAAGTCATTCTTCATTTTTTTTTTTTCACTTTCTTTCAATTAAACTTTGTAATGAAGTTGTAAATGGTAGGAAAAAGAAGGGAACATTGAGGATATCATGTGCACTAGATCTCTTGGTTGGGTCTAATGAGAGCATTCCATTTATGTATTCAAAAATGTATTTTAAACAACAACAAAATCACAATTTTGCTTGCAAGTGTATTGTCTTTTAAGTAGTTTATTATTTCAGAAACCTTACAAATTACTAAATTTTCAATAAAAAAGATAGAACAAAACATCATTAAATAAATTATTATAGTTGGTTGTCAAACAAAAATAGAAAAAAAATCATTACTAAATAAACTATTATTAAATGCTATAATTAGTATGTGATCTAACACTTATACATAACTAGTTGTCAAACAAATGTAAAAAAAAAAAAAACATAATAAACTATAAGTGAATATTAGTGGTCTAAAACATATTCAAATCTTAAATCATAATTAAAAAAATAAAATGACACTAATTTTCGTAGTTTAGAAATAAATTTGTCTCCCAATAGATTATAAAATACACTATCAAATTTTATTGAGTTGAGCCGCTCATTCTATAGCCTAGTATGATGTGTAACAATGTCAATTTGTCATCAAAATTGAAATTCTGATCATATCGGCCAAAGTAAAAATCTAAAAAATTATAAAAAAATAATTATACAAAACATTTAAATAATGTTTGTTCACTAAATAAATTAAATCGCTCTTAGCTCATATTAAATCCGTATTTAGAATTAATTTATACTAATATACTGAAAATGAAAAAACAATATCAAATCTATGTGAGATGATCTGAAATATGTTATCCATTCATTACGCTTGGCCCGGCAGATGCTAACATTTTCACTTGCCTTTTAATATTTTCACAAGCCCTTGAAGCATATTCCAATCATCCTATATTTCATAAATGACATTAAAATATGTATCTCACGCTAATTTTATCGTCATAGCCGATAGATTGTATGCATTCAATGACAACCTAATTTCCCTCATCCTCTCTAAACTCCCCATTGTAGATGCAATCGGTTGTTCAATTCTCTCTAAACTGATTTTATGAATGGTTTCCTTAGATTCTCACTGATTTTCTGACTGGTTTCCTTCCATTCAAGCTTCTCACTAAGTGCATCCTTAACTCTATCAAAATGACCAATGAATCTTTAGCCTGTTTTCTCTATCTTTCGTGAAGAAAGGTCGCGAGCAAGGCACCATCACTGAAATAATTTATGAACTTAGTTTTTTTTTTTTTTTTAATATTTCATTTTGCACTTTTGTTATCTCATTTTGTTAGCATTTTATTGAATATTGTTTTGTGCGTTGAAAACGCATTCTCAAGGCATTATCCCATACATTTAATTTCCATTTAACTCAAGATAAGTTATTTTCAATGAGCCTTGGAGGTATCTATCTCAATGAATTCAAGATATATATGCCTGGATAAGTAAGAGGAATAAACAATTAAACATAGCTAACCTATCTCTGCCAATAATACTCATAATTTTTGAGCTCTCCTAGGTTGAAGTATACAAACAAGAAAATTAATAAGTAGAAGCCACCAGATAAGTAAAACTTTATAAGTACCATGAGATAAGTAAAAATTAATAAGTGAAGACAATGAGATAAATAACCAATTTAATTTATATGTAATAATTTAATAATTATATGTTCAATTCATGTGATGACCAAGAAAAGGGTAGAGAATGGTTGAACATGCAACATGTTATTAAGTATAAAATCTGAAACACATTACATAAATTAACATTTTTTTTTGTAAGTTATTGTAGGTCCTTTTCTATTATATGCAACTAAGATTAAATATGTACATTCATTTGGTGCCCTCAACCAACCTCGAAGGGAAACCAGGTATGTTGGTCACCAAAAGTCTGAAAATGTAAACCAAAGCATATGAACAAAAACCACCAAGTCTAAATCATGTTTCTTACCCTACCAACACACAGCTCTAAATTCCTATCTGCTATAACAGTTCAATAGTTTTTCAAAAAATCTGATTCTCCTAGTGTCTAACAGAATGTTCATTTGGAAACAGAACTGAAAGATTCAATATACCATGGACTCCAGCTTGATCTTCTCCTCATGTTGTGCATTCGTTATCCTTTTCAGCAGAATTTGAATTTCCTCTAACCTGTTGTCTTGCCTCATAAGAGTAAGTTGAATATTTTCCATCTCCCTTCTCAGGTTTGGCGTTCCGAGAGCCATTTTTGTCATCTCCTCAGCTACATGTTCCATGGCTTTAGCTAAAAACCATTTCATTACCCAATAAATATGCAGAGCTTGTTTATACTGGGATAAATGACCCCTTGTATTTCTTGGGTCTGGTAAGAGATTGTTCCAATCCTCCATTCCAGGGTCTGAGGCTTCCTGCAATACATTATTTTCCATCTCCTAGATAATTCTTCTAATATCCGCATGTGTCCCTTCATTATATCCATTTTCCGCTTCCTAAGCCATCTTCTCCAACGTTCCTCTACCTCTTTTCTGCCGGTTTGATGGTGGCACCTCCGCTTCACTAGCATCTACTTGGCATGCTCTCCCCCTACCCCTGCGTTTGCTTCCTTTACCTCTTCAGGAGTTTCTTCCCCTGCTGGTGCTCTAGCTCCCCTGTCCAACCTCAAACATCTCCTTCCCCATTATCTCATTCCTACCTACCTCCATTTCTCCCTCTCCGCGAATTTCTCCCTCTTCCAGCTGCTCCTCCTCCAACTTATTAGCCCTCACTGCCCTTCCCTTTCTATGCATATGAATTTTGGCCTCCATGGGACTTCCTCACACCTCGGCCCTCTTCTTATCTTGCTCACTAACATTCTAACCTCCCTGCTTCCCCTTATCCGGGCCTTTCCGACTTCCTTCCTCTTCTGTATTTTCACCTACCTTCCTTCTTCTCTCTGCCATTGCTTCCTGCCTTCTTTTGAGTCGGTTACCAGGGATTCTTTGACATCTACTCTCCGCCTTCACCACTTTTCTAAACCTCTGATCTTTGCCTTCACCTACTCCCCGGGATTTATCGACACCTATCCTACGCTTCACTGCCCAAACACCGCCATCTTTTTCCCTTGCTCTTGCCATTATTCTTTCTCCTTCACGCCTCAGGTTACAAACCCACCTGCATGACGACTCTGCATACTGGAGGATGATTAGTTTGGGGGGTGGCTTGTGCTTCCACACCCTGACTTCCATCATTTGACCGCACTGCATCCTTTTCCCCACCACGATCGGGGGCATTACATAAATTAACTTTACAATGTAGCAAATTTGGTAAATTTTATTTCTGTTTAATATATCAATTATTTTTGTAAATATATTCAAAATTTTAATAATACATAGTTTATATCCAAAATAAATTTGATGATAATATTAAAATTAAATTATTGTTATTATTATAAAAAAATATGATTAATTAAAAAAACCATCTATAAAATTTAATTGGTTTTTTTTTTAAATAAAAAATTAAATCATTTATAGAAACTTAACTCTTAAAAAGTTTCCAATATTTTTATATTATTGTACAAACAATTTTAAAACTAAGAATTATCTAGTAACATTTACCTAAAAACAAAGGTCGCATGTCTAGCTTCAACTTTCAAATTTGATATGTGTGTGCTAGGTTCAATTTAAAAAGAAAAAAAACTTGAACACCACACTACAAGATGACTTACTACACTGTTAACACAACACCGTGAGTCGAAATTTTATTTGTTTGAATAATTCGAATAGAACATATTAGAATATCTTTTAAGTGTTTTTTAATTTCCATATCATGTGCAAGTGTGAAACCTTCTCCCCACTTGTAAACTAGTTGCATCAATCTCCTCCATTTCTCTAACATGTCTTTTGCACCCTCAGAATCTCAGAATGTCTTTTCCATGTGACCCTAAACATGTTTTAAAGATTTAGAATGGTCCTTCATGTAACACTATATGGAACGTTTCTTCATGTAACCATGATTTTGTTTTCCATGGATTATAAACATGTTTAAAATATTACAATACCAGCTGCTCACGTTGTTCACTACAAACATCCCGAGGTCCAAGATTATAAAAAAAATGCAGTGTTGGATTGACATGAAATACTCCTAGATTCATTTGAATAATGAAAGAGCTCATTAGATCCCTAATTATTAAGGACTCTTTCAGCTCCCAAACCTTCACTTCTACTTTTGCATGATCCCCAAGGAAGATTCCACAATTGACATAGAATCTTCTTAATCATCCACAGGCCATCACTGAAAATTAATTAATAAGCAATATTTTGTTCTCTACAACTCAATAATAAAAGAAAACCTTCTACTATTTCTACCACTCAACAACCTCTGTGACATCTTCTACTACTCTTTGAGGAGTTGTAATCTAGGGTTGGATGTTGTACAAAACATTTTTTGAATCACAGTCAAATACTATGTGTCTACACAATACATTTTAGGAAAAAAATTAGTTACTTTGACAGCTAATCAAAACCATACACATATTCTAATTGAAATTATTGATAAGTAAAAACTATGAAGAAGTACAAAGCTAGAATTCACTCGATGATAATTTAACCATTCAATCCCCATTGTCACTTTATAATTCCATTGAGAAGATTTGGGTCTGAAATGGTTGAAACTCCATTAACTTTGTTGTAAGAAAACATGACACCTGCAACATGGCCATCCACCACGCAACTCTTAAACCATAGGTTAAAAGTGTCATCCAGGTCCTGTTGTGTATCCTACAATTTTTAGCTCCATATTTGAGATCACAATCACCACCTAGAAGCATAAATTATATAATAGGTGGGTAAATGAATTTTCAATTATAGACTATACTATTTATACCTTACATTGAAATGGAAGCTATAAAAGCCATTCAGATTAACCAAATCATAAGCAGTGTAATTTTTACAGCAAGCAAAAACCTTCAATTTGTTACGATTTCGAGCACCAGTTGATTGTAATCCTCTTATATAGTGGGTTCCATGTCTACCAACAACTAAAGGATCCTCTCCTAGATTTTCTTAACATTGACCCCATCTGGGGTCATGAAATATATTCACAATAGGGCTCCAATATGTTAGTCCTATCAATTTTGCATTATACATTGCACAAGATTCTATTGATATAGCTTGCACATGAAGTATATTTCTAGGAGTACTTTCTATGTTTTTATCATATTTAATCAATATTTCCAAAATACTCAATCACAAACTGCAAAATGCAAACATGAAAAAAAATTGAAAGTTCAAAATTCAATCAGCAAATTCATGGGACTATAACAAAGATTAAAAAGCTAAAAACAATCATAAAATATTTCATTACAATTATGGATCACATAGAAAAACTTAGTTGCAAACTAAAATTCATAGATAAAATACGATTAAAATTTCTGCACAGTGCAACAATAATTGAAAAAAAAGCATCAATCTCATTGTCAAAGTCAAATTTCATGACAACAGTAAAAACATAGAATATTGCAATGATAAAAAACTATATATTACGATCTGTATTGAGAAAATTGTGAGAAGCAAAATAATACAAAATTCAAAACTCATGACCATCTAGACGCCATATAAAATAACAATATGACTTAATATTAATTCAATATATTTCCTAGTCCTGCAGCATTTGTAGAGCACCAAACAGAAATAACATTGAGAATATTATCAAGAACATATTATACCATCTATGAACTCAACTTCGAGGCCAAGATGAAAAAAATCTGGTACAAACAGGCCACAAGAGAATGTTGATGCAGTTCTGTGTAATTCCACACGAGGGGAATTTCACTATTAATCCTTTTGACATGTGCCTAGGCCACATGAGTGTAAAGGAGTTCCATACCAAATTCTGCAAGAATATCTACAAGTTAAGGTTCAACCCATAATAGGTGAAATCATGAGATGAGATCATCTGCAATAAATGCCCTATAAAAAATATATTGGGGAGGTGCATCATCAACAAATAAATAGACTCCAAATTGGAAAAAAAATGTTGTAATAATGGCTAATCATCATATTATCGTCTCTTGAATAGCTCCCCAAGCATGAAATATCAAAACTCATTGACAACCATGCAAGTGACCAACGATCATTAATAACAAGTTAACAACTTCAAAAGGCTTTCTATATAGGGACTTTTGTAGGGATAACTTATTCAATAGTAAAAAATGTTGTCATGGTGCCTATTCATCATATTTATCTTCGCTTGAATTGTTGCATGAGCACAAAATACCAAAATTCATTGAAAACCCTGCAAGAGTCATTTATAACAAGTTAAAGACTTAAAAAGTTTTTCTATATTAGGACTTTTGTGGGAATGACTTATTCAACAATATAAAACACATAACTACTATTATGAATTTATTCACAGGAAGATATCACTTCTTGCTTCAATGCTTGTTGTTAGGTGGGTTTTTCATGTGCAATGTTGACAATTTGAAGCTCCCAATGTGAGCAAAAAAGGACTATTCTCATTGCATCCTTGTTAATATTGTTCTTCTTGGAGAACATATATATTGGGAACATTAATTTGAGTATTGAAATGAATTTTTTTAACTACAATTTGAATAACCACAAGATTCCTCGAATAAAATTCTCAAACAATAGGTTATAAGTGTCCTCCAGGTCCTGTTGTGTATCGTACAATTTTTAGTTCCATCTTTGAGATCACAATCACCACCTAGAAGCATAAATTATATAATAGGTGGGTAAATGAATTTTCAATTATAGACTATACTATTTGTACCTTGGCATTGAAATGGAAGCTACAAAAGCCATTCAGGTTAACCAAATCATAAGCAGTGTAATTTTTACAGCAAGCAACAACCTTTAATTTGTTACGATTTCGAGAACCTATTGATTGTAATCCTCTTACATAGTGGGTTCCACGTCTACCAACAACTAAAGGATCCTCTCCTAGATTTTCTTAACATTGACCCCATCTGGGGTCATGAAATATATTCACAATAGGGCTCCAATATGTTAGTCCTATCAATTTTGCATTATATATTGCACAAGCTTCCGTTGATATAGCCTGCACATGAAGTATATTTCTAGGAGTACTTTCTATGTTTTTATCATATTTAATCAATATTTCCAAAATACTCAATCAAAAACTGCAAAATGCAAACATGAAAAAAATTTGAAAGTTCAAAATTCAATCAGCAAATTCATGGGACTGTAACAAAGATTTAAAAGCTCAAAACAATCATAAATTATTTCATTACAATTATGTATCACACAGAAAACCTGTTGGTACCATTCTATGACCCCTTTTTCCCTCCCAAAACATGACAATTGCCTACCTCTTTTCATCATTTATCCCTCAGATCCCTTGGAAATTGATTAATTAATAGTCTTATAGTTATTAAATTGCATTTAAATTGATTTAAGGGTTTTGCGTTAATAAATTAGGAATTTTTGGGAAAAATGACTACAGGAAGTCCCAACATCCTGTAAATGGCTTATTGTTTGACATGTGGCATGACAGCCAGGCCAGAGTGAAGGATATGGGTGAAAAGCGGAATGTCCAAGCATGGAGGAGCACCTATATTGCAGCGGAATCAACCCTTCTACATGCGCGGTCAATGACTGGTCAACTATGGCATGTTGGCGACAAAGGCAGCAACAGCACACAGTCACAGTCCAAATCGATTTTAGTTGTTTCCTTTTTTTTATATGTCAGCTAGGATAGAAACATTTTCAAAGTAGTGTTTTGGTAAAAGTGGAAACAACCACTCATGAATGTACATCCATTTTTAAGGGATGTGAAACCATATGTAAATATAAGTGTTGAACCGGTTGTATGTTCGGTTACGTTTTTACTTGTTGCTTCATGAACAGAGCTTCGAATTTAATACAAACAGACTTGCATTAAAACCACAGTTGCGTTGTTTTGATTCGGTGATCGTGGGATAACAAGCTCAGTATACCAAGAATGCAGACGGGCCCTACGTACATGGTATACTGTTGTCATTTTAATTCGTTTACAGTCATTTGATATTGATATATATGCACAGTGATTAGATCGATTCATGTCCATGTTTATGTATTTATGAATGCGCTTGTTTATATTTTTATGCATGTGCTTGAATAGATTATCATTTGGATCGTGAATCATATCCTGTAAGGGATTCGATCCAGGGTTACCTTGTAAAGCATTGTCATGAACTTTATGCTTACGATTTTCACTTTGCATGATTGTTAATGAATGTTCATGAATGCTGAGTAGCCACTGAACAGAGGTTTTATGTTTGGTGTCTCTGTAAGGAGACCAAAATCTTTAATTACAGTGATCCACAGCATTTTATGAATTGAATCTTAGTTGATAGTGATACGTAGTTTGATACTTAGTTGATATTTAATTGATAGTTTGATATTGAATCAAATCATAGCATTGTAATTAGGAAAAGTAGGCTTAGATTAGATCCTTTATGTCTATATATTTTAGGCACACGCCTCTAAGTCTACGCACCCTGGTCGATAATAAATATAGCCCAGTCTAGCACCCTAGATAGGACACTACATTTTGGCACCGTTTCCGGGGAGACGTACTTAAAGGATTGAAAAAAATTCAATAAGCGAAAATAAACAAAAACACAGTTAAAATCATGTTCATTTATGCCTAGGTTTAGAGACAATCAGGGTTAATTCATAAAAACCCCCCACCATTCAAAAACTAACCCATCATCATCAGTAGCAGACTCTGTAAAGAATTCAACACCATCTGAGGAAAACATCATTCAAGCATTAGAGGATAAACAAAAATCAGGGCAGAGACTTACTCTCATTGAAAGGAAAACTTTATTAACACATAAATCACAGAAGAGGGACTTTCCTAGGTCTGCCACACAAGGAGAGACTGAACACTCCACAGTGACTGAACACTCTTTCCTTAATCGCCTCTTTGAAACAAGTGACTCTGATACAGAGAAATCTATTAAGATGGCTGAGCAAGGAGATGAATCAGTGCCACATCAAGGACAGAGAGATGAAGAAGATTCAACTTTTCCTTTTCCCATACATGAACCACAGGAAGATGATGAGATCAAAATGAAAAACATACCCCCATCAGTGCTACCTAACTTTTATGGTATGGCTTCACAAGATCCGGACTCATTCTTGTTCGAGTTTGACATTGTATGTCGAACATATGGCTATACTGATGATGCCCATAGGCTCA
>APFE031469168.1:27388-45742 GCA_000404065.3 Pinus taeda
TGAGCAAACAGATATTTGCAAGTGGGCCACCAATTGGTACAATCAAAAGAAGACCCTCAAAGAAAAATACAAAAGGCTAAAGCAAGAGCTCCATGACCAGAAAGATGCCCAGGTGAAAAAGAATGTAGACACATTGCTCAAGGCAGCAGAGGTACAGGCAGGGACCAAGTTTAAAGTAAGCACTTTAGGGTTAGCATGAGCACATGCTAATTCATTAAGTCGGGGATAGATGTTGGTACCATTCTATGACCCCTTTTTCCTTCCCAAAACATGACAATTTCCTACCTCTTTTCATCATTTATCCCTCAGATCCCTTGGAAATTGATTAACTAATAGTCTTATAGTTATTAAATTGCATTTAAATTGATTTAAGGGTTTTGTGTTAATAAATTAGGAGTTTTTGGGAAAAATGACTACAGGAAGTCCCAACATCCTGTAAATGGATTATTTTTTGACATGTGGCATGACAGCCAGGCCAGAGTGAAGGATATGGGTGAAAAGTGGAATGTCCAAGCATGGACGAGCACCTATCCTGCAGTAGAATCAACCCTCCTACATGCGCGGTCAACGACTGGTCAACTATGGCATGTTGGCGATAAAGGCAGCAACAGCACACAGTCACAGTCCAAATCGATTTTCGTTGTTTCTTTTTTTTTATATGTCAGCTAGGATAGAAACATTTTCAAAGTAGTGTTTTGGTAAAAGCGGCAACAGCCGCTCATGAATGTACATCCATTTTCAAGGGATGTGAAACCATATGTAAATATAAGTGCTGAACTGGTTGTATGTTCGGTTACGTTTTTACCTGTTGCTTCATGAACAGAGCTTCGACTTTAATACAAACAGACTTGCATTAAAACCACAGTTGCATTTTTTTGATTCGGTGATCGTGGGATAACAAGATCAATATACCAAGAACGTGGACGGGCCCTGCGTACATGGTATATTGTTGTCATTTTAATCGTGTTTATAGTCATTTGATATTGATATATATGCGCAGTGATTATATCGATTCATGTCCATGTTTATGTATTTATGAATGCGCTTGTTTATATGTTTATGCATGCGCTTGAATATATTATCATTTGGATCGTGAATCATATCCTGTAAGGGATTCGATCCAGGGTTACCTTGTAAAGCACTTTCATGAACTTTATGCTTACAATTTTCACTTTGCATGATTGTTAATGAATGTTCATGAATGTTGAGTAGCCACTGAACAGAGGTTTTATGTTTGATGTCTCTGTAAGGAGACCAAAATATTTAATTACAATGATCCACAGCATTTTATGATTTGAATCTTAGTTGATAGTGATACATAGTTTGATACTTAGCTGATATTTAATTGATAGTTTGATATTGAATCAAATCATAGCATTGTAATTAGGAAAAGTAGGCTTAGATTAGATCCTTTATGTCTATATATTTTAGGAACACGCCTCTAAGTCTACGCACACTGGTCGATAATAAATATAGCCCAGTCTAGCACCCTAGATAGGACACTACAAAACCTTAGTTCCAAACTAAAATTCATAGATAAAATATGATTAAAATTTGTGCACAATGCAAAAATAATTGAAAATAAAGCATCAATCTCATTGTCAAAGTCAAATTTCATGAAAACAGTAAAAACATAGAATATTGCAATGATAACAAACTATATATTGCAATCTGTATTGAGAACACTGTGAGCAGCAAAATAATACAAAATTCAAAACTCATGACCATCTAGAAGCCATATAAAATAACAATATGACTTAATATTAATTCAATATAATTCCTAGTCTTGCAGCATTTGTGAGCACCAAACAGAAATAACACTGAGAATATTATCAAGAACATATTATACCATCTATGAACTCAACTCCGAGGCCAAGATGAAAACAATCTGGTACAAACAGGCCACAAGAGAATGTTGGTGCAGTTCTGTGTAATTCCACATGAGGGGAATTTCACTATTAATCCCTTTGACATGTGCCTAGGTCACATGAGTGTAAAGGAGTTCCATACCAAATTCTGCAAAAATATCTACAAGTTATGGTTCTATCCATAATAGGTGAAATCATCGGATGAGATCATCTGCAATAAATGCTCTATAAAAATATATTTGGGAGGTGCATCATCAACAAATAAACAGACTCCAAATTGGCAAGCAAAATGTTATAATAATGGCTAATCATCATATTTATCGTCTCTCGAATAGCTCCCCAAGCATGAAATATGAAAACTCATTGACAACCCTGCAAGTGACCAACAATCATTAGTAACAAGTTAACAACTTTAAAAGGCTTTCTATATAGGGATTTTTGCGGGGATAACTTATTCAACGGTAAAAAATGTTGTAATTGTGGCTATTCATCATATTTATCTTCGCTTGAGTTGTTGCATGAGCACAAAATACCAAAATTCATTGAAAACCCTACAAGAGTCATTTATAACAACTTAAAGACTTAAAAAGGTTTTCTATATTAGGACTTTTGTGGGAATGACTCATTCAAAAATAAAAAACACATAACTACTATTATGAATTTATTCACAGAAAGATATCACTTCTTGCTTCAATGCATGTTGTTAGGTGGGTTTTTCATGTGCAATGTTGACAATTTGAAGCTCCCAATGTGACAAAAAAAGTACTATTCTCATTGCATCCTTGTTAATATTGTTCTTCTTGGAGAACATATATATTGGGAACATTAATTTGAGTATTGAAATGAATTTTTTTAACTACAATTGGAATAACCACAAGCTTCCTCAAATAAAATTCTCAATAGATGCCTGTAATAAAGCATCAAAGACTTGGCCATAAGGTGTACCATCTCTACTCAAATTTGTCTCAAAAAATCCAAAAGCGCTAGACCACATGAAACCATGATAATGACCCTCGAATGTTGAACATAAAAATTTATGATTTAGTATAATGTGTATACAAATTACCCTATATGATGATAATTAACTAGGCTAAAATATGTGCAATAATAACCCAGATGTCAATTGTGCCTAGCTAGCTTCTGTGGTTAAGAGGAACATTGTTATCCTCCCCACCAATGTCCAAATCACACTTGTAACATGTTCCTTTTTGGGATTATTGGGTTTGGAAGGGTACAAGGAATCTCACTTTGTTTAAGTGCTTGAGGGTTCTAAACGAGTTAGAATTTAGGCTATTTTAGCCAGTGAAAGCAGATTGACTATCAACATTCATTATTCTTAGCATTAGCAAATTGTTTCTAGACATTTTGATGCAAAGTTGAAATTTAGTAAACTTTTACAAAATTTTACAGGCTTTCTTAAACATTATTCACTTTATAATGAGAGGTATATCATATCAAAAAACACCCAAACACACTCATATAAATAGTACACATTCTTCAGTGTAGCTCGTTTTCACACACAACACCGCTTTTTCATTTACTCTGGATAATATCCTATCATATGCAATTTGTAATTAAGGAAACCATGGCAGATATGTCAACCAAGTTGTACATATTTTGGTCTTTTCTTTCACACATTAATGCATACACATTTAAACTAGGGACAGTGCATTCCTCCTCCATGCATATAATGATTGTATAGATGTGCACACTACTTAGCAATAGGCATTTTACAAGCTATGACTATTTGACCTGTGCACATTATTTATAACAACTATGCCACTAAATAACCTGAAACAGTTCCACTTCATGGTTAATTCTCTCAAAGGTAAGAAGTTGTGTAGAATGCAACAATAATATGAAAATAAAGCATGAATCTCAATTTCAAATTTCATGACAACAGTAAAAACATATAATATTGTAATGATAACAAACTATATGTTGTCATCTATATTGCAAATGTTGTGAGCAGTAAAATAATAGAAAATTCCAAACTCATGACTATCTAGAAGCCATATAAAATGACCATATGACTTAATATTAATTGAATATAAGGCCTAGTCTTGCAACATGTGTAGAGCACAAAACACAAATAACATTGAGAACATTATCAAGAAAATATTATACCATCTATGAACTCAACTCCAAGGCCAAGATAAAGATAATCTAGTACAAATAGGCCACAGGAGAATGTTGAAGCAGTTCTGTGTAATCTCACGTGAGGAAAATTTCAGTGTTAATCCCTTTGGCATGTCCCTAGGCCAGATGAGTTTTTAGGTCTTTATAATACTAGTGATTCCCCCATTACTATTGTAGTTGTATCCCTTATAAATATTGTCATGCCCCTATTGTCCCCATATTGTTATTTTTGTGCCTTTATATTATTATTGTGAGGTTGGCTTGGTTATATTGTGACCCCTTAGACTCCTATATATAGAAAGGAGGTTTTTTCATTTGAATCATCTAAGAATTGTACATTTTTGTAATGTAAAGGACGTTGCCTGCTTGAATAGGCTCATTTCTAAGGCATTTATCTATCTTTTCTATTTTTCGTGACCTCGTTCCGTAGCATTTGGTATGAGAGCTTTGGATTCTACGGTTTTTCTACTCCAAACAAGACATTGTGGAATGTGTGCTATAAAGTTTTTTCTGTGACATTTCAAAAGCAAAAAAAAAGAAAAAAAACCACATTTGAGACAAAATCAAGTTGAACCCTGGGTCCAAATTTCAGATCTTTTCTCTTTATATTCATGGAGATATTATATGAGGAAGTTAGTGTTTCTGCAAACCCCCGAATTACATTTCCAATAGGTCACCTTGGGAAAATCATCATAACTTTCGCTCTTAATATCATATTCGTAAGAAGTTACAAAAAGAAGATGGACTATTGTTTTTGTTAGTATTACTTTCAGAACCTAAGGTTGAAACAGTTAGATGAGGCATGTCATACAAGTTCTCTCTACTGAACTAGTCTATAATTAGGTCACCATGGGAGATTTGACATAACTCTTCCTTGGATAATCAATCTTGATAATGCTTGCGAGGTTAAAAAGACGACTCAAAGGGCTACAGGAAGACAATACTTAAGATATTCAAGATCCATGGCTACAGAGATACAACTGATTCAACATCGAGCTATTACAATGTAAAAAAAAAAAGGTGTGTAATTGTTTTTTATTTTGCATAAGGTTTGTTGGAAAAATTAGTTTGAAGGAATTCAAAGGTGATAGTGAAGAACTATTAGCATTAATTAATTCCCCAAAGAAAGAAAATGGAAACACCTAGTAAGCCATGGAAAATTTTAGGGGCGAATTTTTTCCCTTGGGCAAAATCAAGGGGTTTTATATCTTTATTGGGTGAATATTTTGTATCACAGTACATTGTTACAAATTGCCTCAAATTTATTTTATAAAAAAATAAGGTATGGAGTTTAGCCCACCTTATTTTAAGGGAGAGAGGAAAAAAGTAAAATTAACCCTTGAAATTAGGAGCTACAACCTTCCATTCACCCTAATTTTCAAGAATAGGTATTTATGATAATTATTTCAGTCTCCACATTCGGTGTAAAAAAGTTTTTTCTTTCATTTTCCCGTATTTCACAGTATTGGGGTTAATTTCAAGTAATTGAGCTTATTTTTTTGGAACAAATTGTCACAAAAGAATAATTCATTTTATTTAAAAATTTAAGTCTATTATTTTCATGTTTATTTAAAGATTGAATAATGTTCTTGTCATATTCCAAGTTTGTATTTCATAGTATTGGGGTTAATTTCAAGAAAATGACCTTATTTTTTCGGAACAAATGGTCACAAAAGAATAATTCATTTTATTTAAAAATTCAAGTCTGTTATTCTCATGTTTATTTAAAGATTGAATAATTTTCTTGTCATATTCCAAGTTTGCATCTCTTTAGTCATAATCATATAAAGAATAATGAAAAACATTTTTTTTTTTTAACTACTCCATAAGTCACCTTCTATTTACATGTAAATAAATAAAAATGTAATAAAGTGGAGTATGGTAAATAAATAAAACCTGTTTTTATACTCATTCCAAAGTTATGGTAAATAAATATAAATATAAATAAACTAGAGGTATCATGAATAAATAAAACCTTTTTTTATATTTAGTCCATAACCCTCTTTCTATTTAAAAAGGCTCAAAAAATAGGTTTTATTTAAGTGAATCATATGGGCCAAATACCATATTTATAAAAGAGGTATGGTAAATTAATAAAAATATAAATAAATGCGAGGTATGGTAAATAAATAAAACATTTTTTTGTATTTACTCCAGAAGTCACATTATATATATTTTTTTTCTGAGTAAACTTAATTCTATTAAGAAAGAGGGAAAATATTTACAGAGTGACCGAAGTCAGATCATTGCTCTGATAAGAGCCATCATTCCAGAAAATAACATAAGCCTCATTCCAGAGGAAAAACACATGACCCAGTTTTGAACCCACCACATGGAGACACATACATAAAAAAACAAGGAGACCCGTACAGCAAAAACCAGAAGATGTCCATAGCCGAGATACCAAGATATACTAGCCTGAGGATTGCCAAAAACATAACCAAAAAGGTAGACCACTGTCAACGAGAGCAGGCTATTCATCAAGCTGTTCCTCCACAATTCGGCACCAGACGAATTTTGGTTCATCATCAACAGGAGCAGTGAACTGAATAGAAGGTCCAAGATCAATAGGCAGCATCTTCGTATCCTATATGCCTCCACCCGGTTCAGCTCGAACATGTTGTTGCATCATACCAATACCAAGCTGGAATGTAGGGGGAGGACCAGTAGCACCACTCGAACCTCCCGTATGAGTGTTAGAACCCTCCATTTGCGTAGTTTCATAGAAGACCACGGAGATGTGGGCAGTAATCTGGGGCTGATGCAGAGAGTTATTGAATGTGAAAATGGCAGACCCTGTCGAAGAAGGAGGCCCCCGAGATTGATTTGAGACGTGATGCCTTCTGCACCCACTACGGGTGCTTGGATATTTCCCCGTAAACAATTCAGTGGTGGCAGATGAGTCCGAAGTGGAGTCGGTAGGGGCGCGCCGGGGTTGGGCTCTGCGGCACCCCATTCTCTAAAGAAGACGAGCCATAGTGGAAAGGGTGGTAGAAGGATTCCAGCTAGGCTCCACACTGAAATCGTGAGAACCAACAAAGATGGGAGAGGACCGAAAGGGACGAGAGGACTTGTTCTTCTCAATCTCCCACCCGCCCCTTTCCAAGACTGTGCAAAATACAAGGCAATTGAGCAAGGGGCCTGAAATTAAGAATGATATGCTCAGAGGACACCTCCCAGAGCCAAAAACCCGGACAGAGTCCTGGAGATAATAAGTGAGCCTATGAACCTCCAAGATAAAACCCAGACACAGCGTTCTTCTCCCATGCTCAAGATCAACAGAGAGAACCAGGAGATGATCAGAGGTGTGGGGATGAGCCCAGCTCAATGACTCACCAAGATTCACCGCGAATGCAGGGCCAAGCCTATCCTTATACTGGATGGACTCTCCTCGATAATTCCCAACCATAACTGCCTCATTGATGGTGGCCGCCATATCATTCAGGTTGCAGTGTGGGAAGGAGGAAGCCATAGCAGTGGATGCCCATGAAGAACCTGTAGCACTTGACGGGGGAGTATAATGGCTCGCATGCCAGGCTCTCCTCCCCAACTTAGCATTTATCTCCTCGTACATGGTGGGCAGGTGTTGAGTCGCCTTGCTCCACCCCTGTCCCATCAATTTATTCGCAACATTATTCACCCGCATCCAGGGGAAGTCACATTATATTTAAGAACACTCAAAAAATGTGTTATATTTAGGTGAAGCCTATGGGCCAAATACTATGGCCAAATACCATGGGCTAAATTATTATTAATACCATGCAAAAAAAACATTATTAACCCATTATTAACCCTAATATTAGTATTAATAAAAAAATATGGCACATGGTATTGACCCATGGTATTCATGTGGAATGTAGGCTATTTAATGGGAGGAATTAAACTAGCATAGATCCACATTTACTCTGGATCTACTAAGCCCCGGGAGGGATCAAATATCGTGATATGCAAACTACCATAGAGTAAAAAAATATTTGATCCTCGGGCTTGGTAGATCAAGAGTAAAAATGGATCTTGTAATTTAATGTCACTTAAACATTTTAATTTGGTTGAAATAAAAAGATAAAATACAAATCAATTATTAATTTTATTAATTTTATAAATTACTAATAGTAGTTTTTAAGCTTGAGGTTTATGATAACCCATGGTAATATCATGGTATTCATGTGCGCATAGACAATTTAAAGGGGAAATTCTATCAGTTTAGATCCATCTTAATTTCGGGACTACCAAGTGTTGACAGGGATAAGTAGATTTCATCCCTCCAAGAGTGGTAGAAATGGAGTTAAGATGGATATAGGTTGGTTTTTATGATAATGAAGATATTAAATAGACTTAGGAAATTATATTCTAAAAAACATCTTAAGCTGAATGGTTAAGGATGCATTTAGTCACTTCACAAAATTTAGTAAAAAATACCAATATCTCCATTAATATTGGTTTTTCTGATTTAACAAAAAGAAAAAAATCAAAACAATGAAATCTTATCACTCTTTCTGCATCACCCTCGCAGAAGAGAGATAGTCAGTACCTAGATTTCCCACCATTTTTAAAATGTTCTCAATATGATATCTTCATGAAAAATTTAAGGTATTGATGTTGGAATAGTTGTTTTAAAAATATGTTGGTTTTTACAACCTTTCATCTTCTCTATTATTCTTAATTTGTTGTAATGATCTATAGGGGTTGGGCTAGTGCTTGAAAAATATGTTGGTTTGTACAACCTTTCTTCTTCTCTGTTTTTCTTAATTTGTCATAATGATCTGTAGGGGTTGGGCCTATGCACCATATGGAGTTGGGCCAATGCACCATATTGTCCTAAAAGGCATAGATTGTGCACCAAAAAGGAAATTAATCAACATGTTACAACGTTGCTGAAAAATGCAAGACATATGAAGGTAGTGTATTATGCTAATAAGCAATTTAGATTGGGAGAGACATGATTAAATTTTATTATTTAATTGAAGATTTCCAATTAAAATAATAATAAATATATATGTATATATTAATATATTGATTGGAAGGCTTCTAACAACTGTCACTTCTTTCCATTAGATCCCCTTTAGGCCTTTGGGATGCCTACTACTTTCTTATAATATATAGTTGGGGCTTGCTGCTTGTTGGCGTGTTGGGGTGAACAAAATGTGTTTTTTTCTTTTTATCTTGCAGTTGGAGTCTATGGAATAATAAAGAAATCTGATAGGTTGACAAAAGTGGTACAAAATATGTTTTTTTTTTAATCTCGTAGTTGGACTCTATGGAATAAGAAAGAAATTTGATAACTTGAAAAAAGTGGTAGCTTGAAAATAGTGGTAGAGAAAATATTAATCTCTCCTACCTTGGCAAAACTGGTGGTCAAAAGATCAACACCTACAAGAACTTTGTTGTGGAATATTATCAAAAATAATAGAAGGATATGAAAGAATGTGTTATATATATATTTGGGCACTACAGCGCCAACAACATATGTCCATAAACCAAGGGCTTCCAAGCCCTTAAAAGTGTTGTTTCATACCCTAAAGTAACAAGGTCAGCTGATTACATCATTTCCTAGAAATTCTCCCTAAAAAACTGCTCAGAACTGGTCAAAAGTGGACCATACAAACTGCTCCATGCTGAGGGTGCATTGCATCTCACCTGTTACACATAGAGGGTGTGATGCATACTAAAAATCCCTTCTGTAGGGTGCAATGAGTGAGAGCAGACAAATGGCAGAGGCAGTTTGCTAGGTGGAAACCTAGAGAATCTTCTAGAAACTACTCATTTGACACATGCCACTCTGAATTCGCCCACGGATGAGTAAGAGATTATGAAATCTCCAAGTGGAACCAAGAACTATCAGAGAAATGACACTAATCAAAATCTAAGAAGCTGACTCACCCACCTGCAAATATCTATATATCAACACCTCATCCTAGAGATCCAAAGGTTGGAATTTTGTATTTTGTAAAGAAGTGCTATTGGTTTCTCTGTGAAACATCATAGTGTTGGATGATCTAGCTTTTCATGAGGTGAAGAGGGCTTTCATGCTAGGAGGATGGTGCTGGGTCATACCAATGGGTTGAAATCCTCTCTTCTTCTACTTCTACAAATAAAGCTATTTGAGTTTTCATCCATATTCTTGTATATTTCTGAATCTTGTATTGATATATGCATATGTATGGTTAATATATATCTAATCCTATATTGTTTACGGTTATAGATCTCTATGCTTTGATGGTATTATGATGCTTTGACTCTACATGTGTTTCTTTGAAGCGAGACAAGTGAGGAAAGAGTGGCAAACCTCTATCAAAGGAGGGAGGAAACAAGCAAGGGGCAAAGTGAAAGACTGAGGCGGGTACTCTCTACTTCTCTCTCGTCTATCTCTCATAAAGGAAAACACAAGTAACTTTAGTTTGTTCATTTCTAAGATAGCTACCCTTCTTAGTGGGACTAGCAGCTCTAAATGGACACTAGTTTTCTTGATAACAAAATGGAAACTATAATGGGGAGTTAATAGTTTGTTTGTTAGTCACTGTTGTTTGCTTTATAAACTATAGACAGATCCTGAAGTTAAGCCAGCTAGCCTTCGAACTGCTTTTGCTATGCAACTGCAAAGTAGATCAACGCTGCTTTAGTCAATCTCCAAGTTAGTTTATGAACTAAAAATTTTACTTGCAAACATCCTAAATGCCCTGGTGGTAGCTCAAATAACCTCATTATATCAGTCCCTATACTTTGTGCTTATTGCCTATCATTAGCTCAGCCTAAATCCCTGAACTAAGCTGCAAACTGTGAGAAAAAACCAAGCTCAGTCTCATCCCTCAACGATTGCACTATCTCTCATTGGTAGTTTGGATGCATCACACCTCCCATGTGCTACAGGTTAGATGCATCCCTATTTCCTTGTGTTACAGGTGCGATGATTAGGTGAGACTATTTCTACTTCAAGATTTTGGTTTTCTCTTCATTGTCTTCAGCTTTATTCAACAGCTTTTCTATTTGTGATCAATATATCATTGTTGAAACTCCCTTCCTTTGCATTATTCAGCCTGCATTGATAAAGAATTGTGAATGTTTTTATGTATTTTACATCATTTACAGTTCTCCTTTGCAAACAGTAGCTTAATTGAACTGTCATCTTTTGATTTGAAAGTGTCGCAAGTTTCGTTTTCAGCAAAAGAAAAGAGTGTTGTAAAGTATTCCTCTTTTAGATAGTTGATTACACCTTTTCTATTTTATTTGATTTGAATCATCAATTCTATGAAGTGTTGAAAGCAACTTCAAGGCGAAATTGAAAGTGTCTTCTTAGTCTTCCTTTTGTTTTTGAAAAATAAATTGCTAAAGTGTCGCTTTGAGAAAAGATAGTTCATATTTGTACTTAGTTTTCTTTTTGTCATTCTCACATTAAGGAAACTAAAAAAAATTACATACATGTGCATTTGCATTTATACTGCATGCAGATATTGATTTAGGATAGTGCCTCTTAGTTTTTTGCTCTCTGCTCTATGTTGAAAGGATTTTACTTCTCTTTCCTTAGTAGTTAGGATTTTCATGGCAAAAGAAAGTAAATCATTGTTTATCATCTTAGATTGCATATTTAGGAATTGTATATCTACATCACACGGTGAACCTTAAAGGAAAACTTCTTAAGAAAGATCAACTATAAAATAAATATCAATGAACATAAAAACGCTTTGGAACATAACGCACAACATCTAGAGGTCTAGGCTAGAGACGTATTTTGACATTGTAAAGCCTCGTAACTATCATTTTCATCGTAGGTTGGGTGATTCCTCCTCCTTGATATGAAAAGTGTCAGTACAGACTTGTGCTCCGACGTACCGTTGAATATATATTTTGATACCAAATAGGTTATATCCTTTATCCTTATGAAGCCATGTCTACCACCCTATCGATCACAATGCACTGAGCACAACATTCAGGAAGATTAACTGCTGTATGTAAAAATCATTCTGCAGTTTTGTGACTAGTTTGGTAATCCCTCTGTCTATATTTCCAGATTAGTCACTTTCATTCCTTTTTAGACTCCTTAAAAGAAAAGGTCCATTTGAGCACTTGTCACTTCCAGCTCATTGAAAATTGAAGGTGACTAGAATCATCTTTAGCTTTTTCTCGACTCTTTAAAATTCAAAAAAGAAATTTGTGTCAAAGCGTCATAAAATTCATTTAATTTGGAATAAAATTTTCCTCTTTTTATTTTGAGTTGATCAAGTAATCTGCAATCGTGGAAGAAAGTCAATCAAAACCCCATCGTTCGCAAAGACTAACGAGTCAACCGTCTTTGACTCTAGAAACAAAACCATTCTGGGCAAAGAGATCTCATTTAACTAGGTAAAAGCCTCCTGGTTTATTTAAAACTTGTGTTTCAACATCCTCAGAGACTCCAGTTACTCCAACTATTTCTGGTATCCCTGCCTCTACAAAAGAAGTTCTGTAGTTGCAAGAGGACACTAGAACTGATCCTAGTGTAGCAGCAAACACTTCTATTTCTGAATCGGCTCCATCTAGGGCTGATTTAGAAGGTGTCACCCCTCCAGCATCTTCAATGATGAGTCTATACCTTCTTCAGCACCAAAAATATTTTACGAACCTGACGGTCTACCTCTTCCACCTGGATTGACTGTTATAGAAGAGATCGTGGAGGATCTTCCATCCAATACTCCATTGAATTTTGTAACTGGGATCCACCTATATCCTTCTACTACAGAAGTTAGTCACCCTTCATGAGAAGTTCCTGTAGAATCGCTAGGAAATCTTTTGGATAGACTCAATATGTTTGAACAACCATCGACATCTAGGACTATGTCATCCGATATAGCAGTAGAAGAACCTCTTGCCGCCACTCTGACAATGTTCATTGGTGTACCATCTGTCCCAACTAGTTCTCGACCACTAGATGGAGTCCACCCAGGGACTATTTCGACAGTATGGTCTGTTCCTATCTGTTCATTTGGAACCTTATCTGGAATTTCTCATGTTGAGTCTCGGCAAATTGATCCTTCACATCAATATCAATTTGGGTAGTCCAGTCTCCAACGGCCAATTTTCACTTTGAACATTGGATTACCACCATATGGGTGGAAGTACGCCTTTTCATTGTTCGCTCCGGGAGAACAACCATATGAGAGTTCACAATAGAATTCGGGTCAAGCTAGAATCACATCCAGTGGTTGGGTACCAATACTGCCTCAATAGCGGAGATATTCAATACAAAAAAATCAACCTGTGTTGAACATTCCAACTACACCGGCTATTGTGACGGTGTCGGAAGTACAAGTGTTGCCTGTTGTATGTCAACCTCCAGTCTCTCAAGTCATAATACAATAGCCTCTTGTCCCTGCGACTCAATCACAACCATCAATTAGTGGTTCCTTAACTGAAGCGACTTAGGCTCAAACATTTACTATAACCCCTCATATTGGTCAAACATCCAGTATTGGACAACAGCAAATGGTCTCCCAGTCATCACTGGTGCAATATCAACAACCACAATTCCAACAAGCTTACCAAGGACCTGAGAAACAAAGCTTTGCAGGTAATGTGCAGTCGTATATTCAAAAAAGTTACCAACAATCATATTACAATGGTTATGCCCATCAACGTTATTATCAGCATCAAATACATATGCTAGTATTCAAAGATCCATGGCTCAGGCGATCCGATCTTATCTTGGGTATGCTTTACCAAACCTGAATCAATATTTGCCTTTCATAGAAACTTTAGAATTACGATATCTGAATTGGTTAACAAATGATCCAATTGCTTATGCCTCATGGTGGCCGGCGATTCCTCATAAAATTCCATCAGATATTCCTAAATTCAATGGAAATCTGGGTGAAGATCCGTCGAATCATGTGATGACCTTTCATTTGTGGTGTTCTTCCAACACTCTCAATGATGATTTGATTAGGCTTCACTTTTTTCAGCAAATGTTAACTAGTCTGGCAGCAAAATGGTACATCGAATTGCTTAGGCTTCATTTGATAAATTCAGCTCCCTTGCCACAACCGTTTTAACCCATTTTTAGTTACCCATAACGTATGAAACAGGAATAGAGCTTCTTACCAATTTTAAGCAGACAACACCCACTCATATATCTGATCAAGTTCGTGAGTGGCGACGTCATCATAGAATGGTAAAGAAATATGTTCCTAATCAACTGTTAGCTGAATGGTTTAATAAGTCATTGTTACCTTCTATTACAGAAGATGTGGCCAAGGGAGAAGTTGTCACTAAAGAGAAAGTCATTGCTCGTGCATAATATCTAGACTTGATCTATACTCTATCTAGCATGCTCTATGACAAAATTCCTGATGTTCCTAGACTAGAGTTTTCCGTTCCTCCTCCTCCTAGATCGAACATGGACTCTCATGCCAGTGACGGCGTGATTGGTACCTCCAATACACAAACTACAAAGGCCTTGTCTGGCAAAGCCCTTGCAGTTTCCAGTAAAAAGGAAAATGACAAACTTCCTACCTTGGAGGTTAATGCCGTGTCGACCAACAAAGGCAAAGAACCAAAGCAACCAGGCGGCAAGAAGAAAGCGAAAAGCAAAAAGTAGAAACAGGATGATTCGTCTCCTGAAAAATCTTCTAAAAACCCTTTTGGGCAAAAGAAACCTAATCGACCATGTGACATATGTGATGAAGACCATTGGAAAAGAGATTGTCCACATAAAGCTAAGATTAAGAAGTTCTTTAAGAGTTCAAAAACCTCAGCGGTATTGACCGACCCATTTCCAAACCCAGAAACCAATCTAGTTGCTAGTGACAATGCTTCCCCATCCCAAGTGCTTATGTTGTCCATTTCGAAACAAAAAAATGATGCTTTGATATTGACAAGGAATAAAGATTATGGGAATCCATAACTGTCAAACAACAAGGCTACTGATCAACCTAGTAGTTTGACAATAACTTCGACCGAACTTGCGCCACCGATCATTCCTAAGCTAATGATAAAGCCACCAAAGGGAGTAGTACACAAATCAAAATTTAATCCTTGTGCCATAGCAACATAGAATTATAATATAGTGGAGGATCTAGCCCAATTGCCATCTGCTATGTTGACACTTGAAGTACTGCAAAATTGACCCTCCCAAAAGCAAGCTCTATTATCAACAATAGGTGGGATTGACCTAACGGATTCCAATCTTGTGGCCTTTAATCATAAAGTATATGAACCTCAGTTACCAGCTCAACTCGCTTTCCTCATCGAAGTGAAAGCCCTCAACAAAACTATTCATCGAACAACTATTGATGAGTGGGCATCTACATGCATTATGTCAATGAGTTGCTAGAAAACTTTAGGCTCACCACACCTGTTGTGATCGTCAATGACATTAAATTCATTTGATGGATGAACATACACCCCATATGGGATATTAAGTAGCTTTCAAGTTGAACTGGGGGGCAAGACAGTAGAAATTGATGTCGAAGTTATTGATGGAAACCTTGATTACAATATCCTACTGGGAAGGCCCTGGATTTATGCTATGGCTGCAGTTGTGTCAACATACTTTAGAAAGATTACATTTCGTTTTCAAGGAGGAATTACAATCGTTGATCAACAAATCTTCCTCCCCAACAGTTCACAAGTTACGGGAAGCATTCCAATGATCCATGGAAGCTCTCAATTGCTTCAAAATATTGGAGTAGGCCTCCTAAAAGACCCTACCTTAATGGGTACTTTTGCCCTACTACCTCCGAATAATCTAATGGAAGTGGCCAAAGTGGAAACCTACAACATGATATCTTCTATATCTATAGAGATTTAGAAGATTTACAAACATGATGATAGCATGGATCATTGCCAAATATTGCCTCCAAGCCCAATAGAAATATTGTAGCAATCAATTTTCTCGGCCTAGGCAGCAAACCCAAATCAATGCTCATCGAGTGTTTGCATAGATAGGTCAATGGAATATGGCACCTCTTCAGATCCTTGGTCACATGTACATTCTACAGATGAAGGAATCATTCAATCGATGATGATAGGAGAGGCACCATGGGAAGATCACCACCATCGTTCCCACCTTCTAGATTACCACAAAGATTATTCCAGCAGCCTTAATCATCCTTCAGTTTTTTATTTTCCATCAAATACTGTAAATACGGTGGATTTCGAGTGAAATCTATCCAATATTGAAGAAAATATCGCCATAAATATCTCGACCAAACTAGATGTAGTGGAGAATATTCATGTCAACTTCTTTAGGATTGGAAATATATTACGCTCTCTTTCGCGAGTTTAGATATGTCTTTGCATGGTTATATGAAAAATGCTAGGAATTCACTCGGGTATAGTTGAACACGAAATTAAGATGTATCCAGATGTCAAATCGGTACGACAGTGGCTTCAGCAGGTGCACCCGAAGAAAGTCGCTACCATCAAGGTGGAAGTTGAAAAACTTTTACATGCTGGTTTCATTTACCCAGTTCCTCTAACAGATTGGGTATCAAATATTGTTCTTGTGATGGAAAAACAAGGAACGATTAGAGTGTGCATTGGTTACAGGGATGTAAATCAAGCTTGTCCAAAAGACAACTACCCTACACCATTCATCGACCAGATAATTGATGAATGCACTGGATGTGAAATCCTTTCCTTCATGGATGGATTTTCCAGGTATAATCAAATTAATATCTGCCCATAGGAACAACCGAAGACTTCCTTTATATGTCTGTGGGGCACATTCGTGTACTGCAAGGTACCTTTCGGTTTAAAGAACGCAGGTGTAGGAATTTACAGGGTAAGTTCCTCAGATAGAACACCAGAAGGACACCACTCACAAACAGATCACAGATCAATACACCAGTATTTTGACGTGGTTAAAACCCTCAGAGAGGGAAACAGTCCACAGCCTACGCCAACGTGGCTACTACAGGCAATTTATTAATAAAAGAATGAAAATTTACATAAGCTTCTCTCATGCACGGTTAACCTACAAATGACCCTCCATGCGCTTTAAATAGAATTCATGGACCAATCGGGTGTCAAGCCACGGATCAAGTGTCGGTAATACCGAGGAGAGAATGAACCGTCGGATCACTACATATCGTGACCGTCGGATTGTAAGTTACAAAATGTACAACGGTAAAGAAACACACTTTTACCTAACTCTATACTAGACCAAGTTAAACTTAACTATTTCCTATGTGTCGGAATATCCTAACATCCCCCCTTAAGAACAACTTGGGATAGGATTGAAGGATTTACAAACATGACACAATAGGAGAAGGAAGGAGGCACTAGAGCCTATCCCCCCTTAGTGACAACTTCCTGAACTCCAAGCATATATCGAAGTTTAGTGAACTTCACCTCTGTGAGAGCCTTTGTGGAGATGTCTGCAACCTGATCATCTGTTGAACAATATTGCACTTCAAGAACATGGTCATGAATGAGCTTTCTGATGAAGTGCATGTGAAGTTCAATGTGTTTGCTGCGCTGATGCTGAACTGGATCTTTGCAAAGCTGAATGGCACTTTGATTATCACCCCAAAGTGTAGTCGGATGCTGCTGCTCAAAGCCAAATTCTGATAGGATCTGACGAAGCCACAAGGCTTCCTTACTAGCTTCCACGGCACCACGATACTCTGCTTCTGCTGACGAAAGAGAAATGGCAGCCTGTTTCTTACAAGCCCATGTAATAGGTCCTGAACCAAGAGTGAAGACATAACCGGCAGTAGACTTCCGATCATCAGGGTCACCAGCCCAATCAGAATCAGTGAAACCAACTAATAGAGGAACTGCTTTGGCACTGTAATGAATCCCAAACTGTACTGTACCTCGAACATAACGAAGTATTCTTTTAGCTGCTTTCCAATGACTTTCACGGGGGTTTTGCATAAAACGAGCAACAAGGCCAACAGCAAAGGAAAGGTCAGGACGAGTATGGTTTAAATACAAGAGTTTTCCTACAAGTTGACGGTATAAGGTAGCATCAACTTCAGGAGAAGTACAAGAGACTGAAAGTTTGACTCCAGACTGAAAGGGAGAAGGAGCTGGCTTACAATCTTCCATGTGAAAATGACGAAGAATATCACAAGCATACTTGGACTGGGAAAGGGAAATACCCTCCTTGGATTGCAAGACTTGAAGACCGAGAAAATAGTGTAAGTGTCCTAAGTCTGTCATTTCAAATTTCTTTTTAAGGCTGGACTTCACATGGTTTATAAGGTTGGATCACTACCAGTAAGAATAAGATGATCAACATAAAGAACAAGGATGATAAGAGAGTTGCCCACTTTCTTGGTGTAGACAGTATTGTCACAATAACACCTAGAAAAGCCAGATTCTAAAAGAAAGCTATCCATTTTGGCATACCAAGCCCGAGGAGCTTGCT
>APFE031469170.1:20854-46897 GCA_000404065.3 Pinus taeda
GGGGGATGGGCCCCCGCGTGGGGGGTCAAGTCCCCCCCGCGCCCCCCCGCGTGGAGGGGTGTACAAAACTTCCTGGGGTATGCATCCGGCTGAAACAAAGACCTCTGAACAATCATGCTCCACACACAACACTGCATACAAATTCTAAATCACAGGAAAAATAAAAATGCAAGAGCATATCACATAAAACACATATACACAGAGATTTCCCACTGGATCTCAAAACCGAGACTACCAGCTTGATTTTTCATTATATTCCTTTCAATGTTAAAATACATATTTATACATGCCGAAGCATCCAATACCATGGACTGAAAAACCATCGCGTCCAAAACCATGAACCGAAAACCATAGACCCAACAGTTTTGACATATTTTCCTAGAGTGTATCCCTTGCAAGCATCATGTTGGTCAAGAGTGAATTTAGAAAGCCTTGTGGTGATCTGTTGCATGATTTTCAAAGCTCAATGGTGTAGATGACCCACGTGCCTATGTCAGAGTTCTCCAACATCTCAACTTTGAACATGTTATGCTTTGCTACTCAATTCAGCGCATGCATCCACCTCTAGCTTCTAGATAATATTAACTATAACACCAATTTATTTTACTTGTTGAGTGGCAACATGATTCAAAGAATCCTTCCCTTTAGTGAACACCACTTCATAACCTTTGTCCTCAATACAGCTATTGAAATCATTTTTTTCTTCAGACTAGGCATGTACATTACATTTTTCAAGTGAAGATGGGAGCCTAACTCCCTCTTAAAGGTGAAAGTACCAGTCCCTTTGGTACTATACCACCCATCATCTTCAAGTTATATGTGTAATTGTAGGTCCTTCTCCTCCAGGCTATTGAAGAACCCCTTAGGTCCTGTCATATGAAATGAGGCTCTAGATCCAAGTACCATACATTTCTTCACATAGTACTTGTCATGCATGCAATGAGGGTGAAATCCTATTCGAATTGTGATGTGAGAGAATCACCTCCTACTCCTCGTGCAATCTTCTTATCAGATTTCTTATGTGGACACTTAGTTAAATAGTGTCCAAAAAATCAGACAAACATGAACTATGATTAACTTGGAATGACAAATCGTAGGATCACAAGTAGGCTCCAAAATTCAATTGTAAGTGAAATTTTGGAGGGTGTTTGTTGCAATGACAACACCACCTCTATCCTTAAATATGGGATCAAGTTATGTGATTTTACAAATTCATAGAACCATCATATAATAAAGTAAACCATACAAAAATAGATTTTAAACCCTACACATATAATGCAATAAAAAGATTACAGGGAAGGTTATTGCACAAGGTATTAAGGAAATTGGTACATGCAAAGGTTTGCAACACAAGGGCTCTAGTTCTCAACCATTTTTTTCCATATATAAAGGTTTTGGGAAAATTTCAACAAGGGACAAAATGTATAACTTTATTTTTTGTTTTTATTCTAGAAAAAATGTTTCACCATATTTCATCGACCCATAAAGGGATAGATTTTGTAACTTTGCTGTTGATTTCATTTTGGAAAAAAAGTTTCACCATTATTTCTCTGAGACATGCTCTACAACCTAGTATAAAAGAAATGTGTAAGTGGAATATAAGAAATTATATATGTGAATATTTTTTTATCATCATTCTAAGTAGATTAAAATTATAATATTCTTGAAGGCGAATTCAAATCGGAGCTCCCGCGCGGGCGCCCCTGACTGGTTCCCTGCCTCCTCCAGGCCGCCTGGCAGCTTTGCTATTGGGCCTGTCTCTGCCATGCAGGCCCCCCTGGGCTCCCTTCTCGCGGTCCTCTCGATCCACCTGCCCGCCCCGAGCTCTGCAACCTCTTACATCTTCGCCTCCCCCTCTTTTTTCTTGGACCGGCTCCGTATTGGCCCTCCCCCGCCGCCATGTCTGGGACAGATCCTTCCTCGTCCCCAGACTTTGAAGACAATGAAAAAATTTTGCATCTCTTATCCCTGAGAATGCCTCCTCAAGAATCTTCCCTTCTACTTCCAAGTTCATCAAGAAACTAGATGAAATCCCTGAAGTTTCCCTTCCTCCCAGCCTCCCGAGGAAGGTTGCAATCGCCCTAGCTGAGAGAGGTCTTGTTGGTCAGCTCACTAGTCTCTGGCCTTCCCCCCGAACAGTCCAAAAATGGGGGGAACGCAACTGGAACGCGATAATACAAGGGAAAATAGCCATCAGATTCTGTGGAAAGAACTTCTACACTTTTCTTTTTGAATCCAAAGAGGATCGGAACCTCATTTTTAGAAATCGACCCTATTTCATGGACTCTAGGGGCCTCTATCTGAACAGATGGTCTCCCGACTTCGATCCGGAAATGGACATCCCAAATGCAGTCCCGGTTTGGGTCCGTTTGCCCCACCTCCCCCTTCATTGTTGGGGAGACGAATCGGTAAAGGCCATTGGGAACGCGGTCGGAAAATACATTGATAGATGCGAACCAAAGCAGAATATGCATGCTTGTGCGAGGATCTATGTTGAATTCGATATAGGGAAAGGCCTTTCGGAAGCCATCAAGATCAAAGTAGACCATTGGACACACATCCAACAACTAGACTACGAGCAACTACCCTTCAAATGCAAGGTATGCCATGAATATGGACACTTTGCAAATATATGTAGTAAGTTAAAAACAAATGAGTCTAATGAAAATGTTGAAACCTCTGAAGGCTCATGGGAGCAAGTTAAAAAGAAGAAATCAAATCCTCTACAAGGTCCAAGTTCCAAGCATCCTCTGAAACCCCAAGCTGCCCCTCCCCCCCCCTCCTATATCAACCCAGCCCTTCCCCTCATCATCTAACCCCTTTGAATTCCTGTCATCTGAAGAACCCCTCTCACCCCCTCCCTCTCCCTGAGCCACTAACCTCGCTGTCATCCTCTCCCCCTCGCTGCCCCTGTCATCTCCCCCCCAACTATAGATCGCATCCTCACTAGAAACAAAATGAAAGAAGCTAGTCTCACTTCAGACCCTCCGAGAAAAGAAGGTAGGAAGTCAAACAAAGAGATCAAAGATGAAACAACAGCAAAAGAAATGGCCATTGGAACTCAACAGCCGATGGACTCATTCCTGGACAAAAAAAAAGGAAGTGGGGAAAAGACAAAGGAGAGGGGTGTGTCTCATCCAAAAATAAGTAAGTAATGATATTGGTCTCTTGGAATTGCAGGGGGTTGGGTTCCTCCCTAAAATCCAACGCAGTCTGGGATCTAATCAATCAAGAGTAGCCAGATCTTTTCCTCATCCAGGAGACCAAAATATCTGAGCAAGACTTTCAGAAACTCACAAAAAGATACAAAAATTTCACTGGTAAAGCCATAGATGCAGCAGGTGCCTCAGGAGGAATAGGAACTCTTTGGAACAAGAATAAATGGGATCTCACCGATCAAAAATCTTGCCATTGGTGGGTAAGAACAACTCTCAAAAATAGAGTCTCAAAAGAAGAATACACCATCTACAACATCTACACCCCGAATCACTACAGGGACAAAGCTCTCTGTTGGGATTCCATAAACTCAAAACTGCAGGCCTCTCAAGACGGGAATTTTTTTTTGGGTGGAGATCTAAATCTAATAAGGAACATTGAGGAAAAAATAGGTGGGAATTTCCTCGCCGATCCCTCAAGAGACTCACTGGAAGCGATAATCCAAACTCACAACCTTATTGATATTCCCCCTTACAATGGCAAATTCACATGGAGCAACAAGAGAATTGGTATCCACAACATCAAAGAGAGACTTGACATAATTTTAAATCCTGAAAGAATCATCTCGGGCTTCTCCTCAGTCAAAAGAAAAATTGTCCACGCCTCAACCTCTGACCATAAACCCGTGGTTTTGATCCTCGACAAGGGAAGAAATCTTGGTCCCCTTCCCTTCAAATACAATAAAGCTTGGGACTCTAAGGAAGACTTTCAAAAATGCATCAAAGATCATTCGGCAAATGAAGTCATTGGTTCAGCCCACTACATTTGGGAAACAAAACTAAAAACCTTAAGAGCAGTAATAAAACAGTGGGCAAAAGCGAACACTGCATTGGAAAATAAAAAAAGAGTAGATCTACACAGGCAAATGGAGCAGTGGAATCAGGAAAAAGAGGATAACCAATCCAAAAAGGAAGACCAATCCCAAGAAAACGAAATTTTCAGGGAGCTCTACAGGCAAAATAGAGTGGAGGAAGAAGAACAGAGACAGAAATCGAGGTGCCTTTGGCTCAGAGCTGGAGACAAAAACACCTCTTTTTTCCAAAAAAACATAAAGATCGAATGGGCTGGAAATCAAATTGATAAAATCATAGCAGATGGGAAAGAAATCAGTGAACAAGAGGAAATAAAAAAGGCAGCACACAATCACTTCAAAGCACTATTATCAGCAGTCCCCCAGACTTCGAACAACACGGATTTTCTCAGTCCAGTTGAGCGCAAAATTACTAAACTACAAAATGGAGAATTGGATCAAGATGTCACTGAGGAGGAGATAAGGTTGGCGATTTTCAGCATGCAACTGGATAAGGCCCCGGGACCCGATGGTTTCACAGTAGCCTTCTACAGGACTCACTGGGACACTATAAAAAAATATTATGTTAGGATGGTAAAGAATGTCTTCAAAAAATTCAAGATGGGGAATAACACTAAAGCTTCCCACCTAGCTCTTATCCCCAAGGACCTCAATCCCCTCTCCTTCAACCATTTTAGACCTATTTCTCTCTGTAATGTATCATACAAGGTTGTAACTAAAATTCTAGCTAACAAGCTAAAAAAGCTCCTTCCTTACCTGATATCAGATAATCAAGGCGGATTTGTCCCCCATAGACAAATAACGGACAATGTTATACTAATTCAAGAAGCAATACACAGCAACATCAACAGAAAAGAAAGAGGCATGATTATAAAATTGGACATGGCAAACGCCTTTGACAGGGTCGACCATCACTTCCTCGCGGATGTCCTCAGGAAATTCGGGATCTCCAGCAAATTCATAAGCATCACCATGGAGTGCATTTCAAACCCCTGGACTACCCCCCTCATAAACGGTAGACCCAACAGCTACTTCAGAAGCACTAGGGGTCTGAGGCAAGGCTGCCCTCTCTCTCCCTTCTTACATATCATTATGGCTGAAACCTTGAGCATTCATCTAGAAAAACCCCACAAGAAAAAGAAGATTACAGGGATCAGCATAGAGAGAGGGATAAAAGAAATCAACCATTCGCTCTTTGCGGATGATACACTTCTAATATGAGGAGCCTCTAGCTTAATGGAAAAAAGATTCAAGAAAACCCTGGACTCCTTCCTGGCAGCATCAGGGGGTATGCTAAACAACAAAAAATGTAAAATATACACTTGGAATGTCCCTCCTCAAGTCATGCAAATAATCTCCCTAATTATGGACATCCCAGTTCAAAGGAATTGGAGTCATTTCTCTTATTTGGGTCTACCATTAGCAAAAGAAATATTTAAGTCCGAAATCTGGGTCAAGCACATTGAAAAAATGAGAGGCCTTCTCCATAGCTGGGGGATGTCCTGGCTAAATTTGGCAGGAAGAACTACTCTCATTAAATCCCTCCTCTCCACTCTCCCCATATACCAATATGCATTTACTTTGGCTCCAGGTAGTGCCCATAAGCATATGGAGTTAATAATGAGAAGCTTCCTCTGGCAGGGAGGGAAGCAGGACTCGAAAAAATCCAACCTAGTCAGATGGGATCAAGTTACCCTCCCCTTTGAGAAATGGGGATTAGCTATCAAAATTCCTAGGCTCTCTAACAAAGCAATGGGATTCAAACTAATCTGGAGAATGCTCATAGAGAATGGCTCCTGGTGGGTGGAGGCTATGAAGAGGAAATATCTCAATGGGCTGAACTCTAATGTCCTCTCCGAGGTAATCATAGAAAGATCCTGCACTCCAGTATGGAAACTCATCAAAAAAGTCCTCCCCCAATTCAAAAATTACATCTCAAAATCGCGGGCAATGGAAAAGGAAAAAATATATGGATGGACAGAATTATGGGCACGAAGCCAAGAAATCTCCTTCAGCAGTTCAGCACCTTGAAAACTTGGATGGAAGCAAGAAACCTGAACTCTCTCTATGACATCTCGCTATGGGATCAAAATAGTTGGATCACTTGGAAGGATCTTCCTATCCCAAATAACCTTAGGGATCAATGGGCTAACCTCAAGATCTCCCTTTCGGGCTCAGCTCCCATAAACAAAGAGGCTCAAGACAGGTTCATTTGGGATCCTACTGGTGGGAACTTCACAGTAAAATATGGGTACAAACTTCTTCAAGCAAGCTCTACTATCATCAACTGGAATCTTTGTACAGCAGTGTGGAAATCAAAATGCCTTCCAAAGGTCAAATTCTTCAACTGGACTCTTCTCAAAGGCAAGATCCTTACGTCCGAGAACCTCAAAAAAAAGGTATTCATGGCCCCTCAATTTGTTGTCTCTGCCGTGCTGAGGAGGAAAGTAGCCATCACCTCTTTTTAACTTGTCCTTATGCCCAAAGCTGTTGGAACCAAATTACCAGCCCTTTGAATATAAGAGAGACCTTTGACCAACTTCCTACCCTCCACAAAAACTGGGAGAAATGCTACCCCCATCCTAGGAAAAGCAAGGCTATCATCACCTGATTGTGGAAATGCATCCCCTCAACACTCTGCTAGAAAATTTGGCTTAATAGGAATAATTGCATCTTCAACAACCATAAGCCAAACACTACACGTACTTTGGCAAAAGTTGTGGGCCTTGTCTCAGAGAAAATAAGCGCCAACTACGTCTCTCATCCGGATCGATCCAATTGGCAGAAAGACAAGGAAGTCTGGTTCAATAAATTCTCCCTTAGTTATGACAAAAATAAGCAAGCCCCCTCCACTTCTGGCAAGATGGGGAAGAACTGGAAACTAAGGAGCACAAAGGAAGACATAAATCAATGGATACATGAACAACAGAGAGCTACTCTTCAGTTTGATGGAGCATAAAAAAACAACCCGAGGAAAGCAGGGGCAGGTGGAATCATAAAAGATAAGCAAGGAAAAATTCTCATAAATTACGAATGGGGCCTGGGCCAAATGTATAATAATATGGCTGAGGCTTATAGCCTCCTATTAGGCACAAGCGTAGTGAAGCGGATGGAAAATAGAACCCAATCATTTTGGGCGACTCAGCAATAGTAATCACTGCACTAGCTACCGGGGGAGACTTCAAAAAAAGGCTCTCAGCAACATCAAGCATAGGATTATGAATAATGTAAGACATATGGGAGAGATCAGTTTCAAACATGTACTGAGGAGAAATAACATAGAAGCTGACTCCCTTGCCAATAGGGCAGTCAATAGAATCACTGGCCAGGTCCGAGAGAATGATCATAACTATGTCAAGCCAATCCCGTAACCTGATCCATCCATTAGCAACCCCTTTGAACTTCGGTCATTTCATTCATCTCATTATCCCGTCAGTCCTTCCTCCGAAAATCGAAAAGTAGTCCTCAGACTTCATCCCTCCTGACATAGGCATCCTCCTCATCTTGAACACTGCAAAGAAGATCTCCTCTGACATTATAATCAGGTATGGGTTCAAGCTTAGTCAGATTTCTTGTGATAATCCCAAGCAGAATTTAGGCTCCAGTCTCATCAAAATCTATCCCGACTGCATAAAAAATCCTCACCATGATCACATGATTAGCAAAATCCTTGTGACTCTTGCCCCAGATGTAGAGGCCCAGTCCCTCATCCTCCTATTTATTCAGCAGGGATCCTCTCTTTCCCTTCGGCTCAGAGCACCAGTTCTGCATGATCAAAAGAGTAAAGGTTTGATTTTCTCCAGAAAGGTCTAGGCATCCCCCAGCTCTCGATCGGGCTCTGTGATTAGCTCCGGAAGATGGCTGCCTCCCTACGACCTCAGTGTAATCGCAGTGTCCTTTGCGTTTCTTTTTATTTTCCTGCTAACAGTCTCTCTGGCTGTTTGGAACAACACTCTCCTTCCCCCCCGCCCTTTTCCCCCCAGATCTCTTCCCCCCCTGATCTATCCCCTCCTCCTCTTTCTTCTACTGTCGAAAGGCGGTCTCCTCTCAGTGCCTCAGGCCCTCGTTATCAGTCAGATCTCCCCTTCTTCCCTCCTTCATCTCTCCTCTCTGTTCAGCTCCCCTCTGAATATCCCTCTGCCCCATTTTCCTCAAGCCTTCCTCAAAAACGATATTGAAATGGCTGATAATACTGTGGAGCGTGATACTGCCAAGAACCCTTTGGATCGAGTAATCACAAACAACAGTTGTACATTGTGTAAAGCCCACTGTTTTATGATCGCTCGCTTCGTCAAACACTTCAACGACCTCAAAGAAGAATTCCAAGCTGACAACAAATCCAAAAGGAAGAAGCTGGAGAAACAGAAAGCGGAGATTGAAGGACTGAAAGAAAAATGCAACCATCTGGAAGAAGCGATTGCACACATAAAAACAATGACACAAAGCATGCACGCAGAGGCCTCGACAAAGTTCAGCGAGAAAAAGCAGGCTCAGCCCGACGATTCTGTAAACCAGCAAATGTAACCTGTCTATGTCTTGTAAATTTTGCTTCTTAGCAGGCCTGTTTGTTCGGCAATATAGCCGTTTCTTTTTCCAAATCTCAATCCACAAGTCCTATGACAAGGATCAAGGGTCTGCGTACCCATATTGGATCCTCCCCTCACTGTTTTTCTCATCTTATGTACTAGGACTCGTTCCTTGAAGTTTTATAATATATCAGTAAACGATCTTGTTAAAAAAAAAAATTATAATATTCTTAATATAATATTTTATAATTTACAAGTGTCTTAAAACACTATAAATTTATTTAAAACATTGACAATGCCATAATAATATATTCCTTAATATATATTTTTTATAATTAATTATTAACAATTAAATATAATTTATATACAATAATATTGTTTTAATATTATTATTTTGCTATCCCTTTTCAAATTTTGTTATCCCCTCTCTTTTTTGTTTTTTATTTAATACTATTTTTAAAATTTTTAATAAAAGTAATCATTATATAATATATTTTTCCTAATTTTATTATATTTTTTCTCATAAAATTCTCTAATTTATTATTGAGTGTCTAATTTTTAAATTATTGGCCAATCACTTCCCTCAATTATTATTATTTCACATTAAAATATTCATATTTTAACTCTTTATTTATGTCAAATTTCCTCTCTCCTTGAATTTTTAAAAATTCATTTCTTTTCTTCTCAACGGTTACCTTTGACTTTTTAATTCTTTTATCATCTTTAATATTTAAATCCTAACGTTCACCTAACGTCTCCTTTACCTATTCCTCGTTCAGCTTCATTAGAGTACTGATCCTTGAAAATAATACCACTATGATTTATATCTTTAATTAGAGTTGAAGCAAGAGATACTTCTTAATATATTCTTTTAAAATTTACAACTATTTTTTAATTAATAGTACTTAATATATAAAACAATTTTATAATATATAATTTATAATTTATAAACCAGGGTTAAAGCACCATGAATTAGGTTTAAAGCATCAAAATGGGGTAGAAGCAATATTCGTAGTCAAAATCCAAAGAATACAGAGAATGATAAAGTTTGCAGGCAGTTGTGAGGAAAGAATTAAAGAAACAAATTTTTTGGAGTAATCAACAAATTTTTTTTTCATCATTCAATTTTGGTAATATTTGTGGAATGTATTTTTGGGTTTAGTTTGTGCCTGTTGTTTCACTTTATCCAATAGATCAACTTCAACAATGCATTATAGGTAATGATTATTTAATTTTCTTTGGAACGAGCATCTAAGCTCATAATCAAGGTTTGAATCAATAATGGTTGTATTTGCATTCAAAGTGTAGTGTTACCGATATATGAAGAATGTTACCAATATGTAAAGAAAATCTAAGGTTAAACATTTTTATCTTTTTATCTGCTTTTATAATTGACTAACCTGCACAAAATTTAAAAATTTAAATACCATCATAGATCTATTTTAAGTACTAAAGATTAAACATTTTTATCTTGGATTTAAGAGATCTGTGGTTTGCATCTTTTGAATGAGTGACCGGAGAATCCACAGTATGAACATTTTTATCTTTTTATATGCTTTTATAATTGACTAACCTGCACAAAAATTATAAATTTAAATACTAGCATGGATCTATTTTAAGTACGGATCTAACTTGAGCGGAGAGGGATGAAATTTCTTTAGGGGCAAACTTCTTTAGAGTGAAAAATACAATGTGTTATTTTTCATTGTTTAAATTGTATTTTTGAATGCTAAATAGAGTATATATATAGGACCAAATAAACTTTTTGACCTTAAAAACTTAAATATTTCATGATATATGCGTAATTTTTTTAAAAAGATATATAATATATACATAATTTACATTTAAATATTTTACGTCAATGTACATCTAGACATTTATCATGCAAATTAAATATTTTACATCACATGTACACTAGATATTTTATCATGCAAATTCAATGGTTTTTTATTAACATATATTTTTAAGTATTATGTCAATATAATTCTTATTAAAAATTTTATTGATAACCCACATTGAATATTTTTTATATAGCAACATTAAAATGTTTTATTTAAAAAAAATCAATATATAGGATATAAAGGAGTTGATATCCATATTAAATTTAGTTCACATAGATCTTTTAAATAGTTTATTAAATTCTCTTGTTGAAATATTTTTGAAAAGTATAAGATTTCAACATCTTATTCGTGCATTTTTTTTACTTATATTCATTTTTTTCGACATTATTTCTCTATTTAGAACATTATTTTTATTTTTATTTTATAGACGGTGGATGTAGAATGAGCCACTCGGCTCAATAAAATTCAAGAGTGAGAAAAATATTTTTTTGTTATTAATGTAAATAATATTTTATAATTGTATTATATTAGGTATTAATGTTTCAAAGAGTTTTATAATTTAAAGAGCCATTAAATTTAAAATATAAACTCTTTATCACATTATTTCACTTTTTTCATGATGTTTTTATACTCTCCTTTTAAACTTCTTCTCTCATATTTTAGGGCATATTTGAAATAGGATTCAGGGTTCAGTTGTAAGCATATTCATGAAATAATTTTTTGAGTTTAGTTTTTGTGCGTTATTTCACTTTCCCTAAAATAAAATAGTTTGACTTCAACAATGAATCATAAGCCATGTTTATTCAATTGTTTTGGACCACACATCTAGGCTCCTAATCATGTTTTGAATCGATAATTACTATGTTTGTATTCAAAATGATAACAATTAATTTTGTAGTGTTACCTATATATGAAAAATGTTACCAATATGTGAAGAAAATTTAAGGTTAAACATTTTATATTTTTTATATGTTTTTCTAATTGACCAAGTTTTGTTGGCTGCAAAAGAATTATAAATTTAAATATAATATTCAGGATGATTTTTTTTCCTGTAATTATTAATGTAAATAAGATTTTATAATATTTTTTTGTTTAAGTTATTAGTGTTTTTAGAGAGTTGTACGATCTAAATATAGTCATTAAATACAACCGAGTATATGAGAGAGATGTTGTCATGCAACATTACATTAAAAAATAAAAAATATATATCAACTAATTAATGAAAAATAAAGAATAATATTGAATCTGTTGGTTAAACTATTTTTTTTTAAACTATTTTTTTTTAACAAAAACACATAGACACAATAATATTATCTATCACAGAAAAAAATAAATCATTGAAAAAATTCAAGAAAAAAAAAATAATATAAAAATTGTTTATGATGATGAGGAACATATCTATTTAACAATATAAGTGAGAACTATAAATAAATAAAATTATTTGGTTGTGATTTTCTGTGTGATTCTAACCCTTGTTAACATATGGAGATCAATAGAAATAATATCCTCTAAGCACGATTCACACCTTTATTGATAAATCCTATAGTTTGTAATTCATGTCTTTTTTGGAAGCCCTTTTATATTTTCTTAAAACTCAAACTCAAAGGTATTTTCATTAGATGAGTTGCAAGGAATTGTGATCTATCATTGTATTATGTTTTTCATATATTATAATTAAGATTAGACATAAGAAGAAGAAAATTATTTTCATATGAGGGCTAAGACCCACTTTTCCAAATAGAAGACCTAATTATTTCACTAAGCTCGATAAAATTAGGTAATCAGTGTCATTTCCTTGTGTAATGAGAAAATGAAAGCATGCATATCCCCTTGAGGTTATGTGGAGGGATTACATATGTTGTGTAGTGATATTGGCTTCCTCGTTATTGTCAAAACCTATAAATCCTTGTTCTCCCTAATCACCCACTCAAAAGAGTGTGAAATAGTGAAATATCAAGGTTTATAGGTAAGCTCCTTGAACTCATGACCACCTCTACCCTAATATATGGGATCAAGTTATGTACCCAAGTTATGTGATTTTACAAATGCATAGAAACATTGTATAATAAAGTAAACCCTACAAAACTATATTTAAATCCATACATATATAATACAAATAAAAAAAATTACGGGGAAGCTTGTTGCACAAAGGATTAGGATAGTTGGTACATACAAAGGTATGCAACACAAAGGCTCTCTTTTTGAACCATTTTTTTCCATATATAAAGGTTTTGGGCAATTCTCGTATAACTTTATTGTGATTTTTGTTTTGGAAAAATGTTTCACCATTATTCTCCGGACCCATATATAAAGGCTTTGGGCAAATCTGAACAAGGGACAAAATGTATAACTTTATAGTTGATTTTTGTTTTGGAAAAAAAGTTTCATCGTTATTGCTTTGAGAACTTCTCTACAACCCAATATAGGAGAGATATTTAGGAGTAATATAAGAAAGTATTTATGTAATTTTTTTTTATCATCATTTAAGTAGGTTAAACTTATAATATTCTTAATATAATATTTTATAATTTGCAAGTGTCTTACAGTTAATTTAATTTAACATACATTATGTTTATTATAATATATGATTTATTACCACAGGTTAGGTTTAAAGCACTATAATTTTTATTTAAAGCATCGATGAGGCCATAATAATATGCTTCTTTATATATTATTTTATAATTTATGGCTACAGTTAATATAATTTAATATACATAATATTTTTTAATATATATTTATGCCATAAGGTGTTCCCAGCTACCACTTTTCACTCCTCTACACTATCAATTACAATGTTAGACGATTAAAAGTTCTTCCACCCTTAGATCCTACTCCTTTAACTATCAATTGAATCTTGATTTTCACAACCACTCAACTTGTAAATCTTTATTATAACCCATTAACATATTGCAGGTACTTCGTAGGTAAGGAAAACAAGATATGCTCTAGCCAAAAAATAAGTAGATGGGAAGTCTCTCCACTAAGGAAGTGCAATACCAAGGAAGAACATATGTTCCTGTTCAGGTTCCCAACCTTTGCACTCAGATGCCAACCCCCCTCAGATCAAAGGACAATCATCCTGGTGTGCATATGTTTACAAGAGTTCAAGAGTTCACGGCTACAAGATGTTAATTAATAGAAGTTATACTCCTTCTTCGTAGAGAAACACGCATGTTGGAGTGAGTTCTCATACCAAATTCGGCTTCCTTCTTTTCAGGTTCTTCTCGGTCCATGGCAAAAGTCCCTTCCGGCTAACGGGTTTCTCTAGGGTTTATCAGAATTTCAAAGTCATATTTATATAGGGAGGGTTTTTCGCTATAGATATACTTCTTCTTTCTTGAATTTACCTGCCATTAGTCAAGTCTTAAACACTTACTTTTATGGCAATCTTATATAATGACATATCTCCTATGTATTTAGGAAATCCTTCTTGTTAATTAAAGAAAGAATTGCCTCATGAAATTTATGATTTGCTAACGGTTCAAGACGGAAGCGACTAACAATTGGACTTTCATGGCGGCTGCTAGGGTTTGAGATTTCTGTGACAGGCACAGGCTCTATCCCTCTGCAGGCGCAGCAGCGGCAGGCTGTTTCTTTAGCTGCTGTCTATGTTCATAATCCCATTTGAGTTTTCCAAGGCGCTAATTCCTCAGCAGGTCTGGAAGTAGTTTTCTCCCGCCTCGAAGCACTGTTTAGTCAAGGTCAAGTGCTGACTGACCGCATGGAGGCAGAGGGGTCCAGTGGGGCCCCTACTTTCAAACAGATAGTCATGTAGAAGCAGAAGCAATATAAGAAGGAAGGCGTCAGGATTTCTGGGCTTGACAATAACAAGCAGAATGGCAGAAGGAATAAGGAGAAATTTCAAGGGGAAACTGACAAGCCAAACGGAACAACGGATGGCGCAGGCACAGAGAAGGAAAGCCTAACAGGGGCTAAAGAAAAAATTCCATTAATAATTAATTCACCAGGAAACGAGAAACGACAAAATGATGAAGAGAGGAAGCAGATAGGTGACAAGCAAGGAAAGCCGGAAAAGGAGGGGGAACCTAGTTTGAACCCCAATAAATACACTTCATCCAGCGGAGCCTGCAAACCAAAAAAGACCAATAACCTAAGGGTAGTTATAACTGACCCAGAGATTCAGGCATACAGAGAGCATATGGTAGAATAGGCCATTATCTGCAAGTTTATGGGCATTTGGCCGTCTAAAAGGACTCTCTGTCATTGGATCAAACAACATTTGAAACCACGGGGGGATGTCAAGCTTCACCTTGTAGCCAAGGGTTTTTTCACTGTTGTCTTCTCCAACCTAGAAGACAAGGACAAAGTTTTTAAGGGGGGCCCTTATTTTTTGGCTTCAGCAGGTCTGTACATGAGACCATGGAAACCAAATTTTGCTCCGGAGAAGGAGTCTTTCACCCAAGTCCCAGTCTGGATCCATTTATTTTCTCTTCCAATAGACTACTGGGGTCTGAATGCACTGAAACAAATCGGTGACAAGTTGGGGACATTCATTAAGGCCTCTGAAGCAACTCTCCAAAAGAGATATACCTCTTATGCCAGAATATGTGTTGAAATGGACGTCTCTGGGGCACTACATGAGGGACTTTGGTTGGAATATAGGGACGAGGACTACTTTCAGGATATCGATTATGAGCAGATTCCCTTCCGTTGCCGCAAATGCCACGAACATGGGCATTTGATGAGGGACTGCCATATGATTAGGAAGGAACTAGAGACCGAAGCAGCACAAGCCCACAAAGATACAGAAGCCTTCATCAAACCCAAATCCAGACAAAGAGCTAATAGAAGAAATATTTTCAAAGGAAACACAGAAAGGAATAACCACAGCAATCCTTTTGTGATCTTAGATCCTGAAACTGACTAGGAGGACAAGCACAAAACCCTAACATCAGGAGCAGAGAATGAGGAAAAAGAAATACCAACAAGGGAAGATATGCATGAAGGGGACCTCAAGAATGAGGTACAAATGTAGGAGAGAACAGAGGAGACCGAAGAAGAAACTGATATGCTGACCAGTGATGACAGCAGCGAAGATCAAGAATGGGAAGAGGCGCTAGCCAGGGAAGGAATGAACCTACCAATAATTGCTGAGAACTGGAGGTCCCGAGGAATAGAAAATGCATCGGAGGAAGAAATCAGGAAGGTAAACGACCTGTTCATAGCAAGGAAAAAGGCAGAACTTGAAAGGCAGAACAGGAAGCTAAGTGTAGTGAAAGGAAACAGCTTACATTCAAAAAGTCTTTATGGAAAACATCCAGCTCAAAACAAAAGAAAAGAAGAGGTCGGAGAACAAGTGGAGAAGTTCTACAGGAACTAGGCATGATCATGATAAACTCAGGAAAGATGAAGGCATTAAGTGCCTTCCAGTCCTTCCAATAAAAATCAGTTAAATATGAAGATTATCTCGTGGAATGCCAGAGGGCTTAACAGCCAGGCAAAACACAGAATCTTAAAGCGGAAAATCCAGAAATATAAACCAGAAATTATGTTTTTACAAGAAACTAAATGCAGCAACCCCAATATCAACAATATTTGCAGAAATCTTGGGAGACACATGGAAATTCTAGAGAATGCGAGTCAGGGAAGAGAAGGAGACCTTGCAACTATGTGGGACACAAAGGAAATCCAGATGTTATCGGCGGAAGCGAACAAACACTTCATGGCGGTGGAGTTCCAACCCATAGGTAATTCTAGTTCTTTCCTCTGTATCAATATCTATAGTCCTCAGAAACTAGAAGATAAAATAAATTTTTTAGACGCATTAACCAGGTTTATTATTAGACATCCCATCTCTAAGTGTATTTTGGGGGGCGATTTCAATATGAAAACCACCCTTTTGGAAAAAAAAGGAGGTCTTAGGAAACTGAATAGAGATGCGGAAGCCTTCACAGATTTCATTGAAACTGTTAAACTGGTAGATATCCACCCCAAAAGTGGCCTATTCACCTGGAACAACAGAAGGGGGGGTGATAGGTTAATAGCTTCTCGTTTGGATAGATTCTTAATCTCAGAAAGCATCATAATGGATGGCATAATAGCGGAATCAGATATCCTTCCCAGTGGAGGATCGGATCATTGGCTAATCTCGCTTATTGTAGAAGTTCAGGGCACCCCAAGGAACAAACCTTTCCGGTTTGAAAATTTTTGGTTAGACCACCCCAACTTCCTCGAGATGGTAAAGAAATGGTGGTCTGAACCCTTGGAGGTGAGAGGTTCCAAGATGTTCAATCTACAAAAGAAGCTGAAAGCAACTAAAGAAAAGATAAAAGATTGGAACAAAACGGTTTTCGGAAACATATTCCAGGAGAAAGCCATTCTAGAAAACAAACTGGAACAGATCCACAAAGATGGTGCAGCAGGCTACCATAGTGTCGAGGCATTGGAACAGGAATAAATTATTTCTCAGCAATGGCATAAACGTTGCTTTCAAGAAGAGACTCTTTGGAAACAGAAATCGAGAATTCAATGGTTAAAAGAGGGGGAGCTGAATACTAAATTTTTTCACAGGTCGTCTCTAGACCATAGAAGTACTAACAGAATTCTCGAACTGAAAAATAATGCAGGGGAGATACTAAAGAATCACAATGACATATCTGCTCTTCTTTCAGACCACTTCAAATCAATTTCTCAGGAACCACCCATAAACAAAGATGAAGCCATTAAGGAATTAACAGCTGCCATCCCTAAGTCTATTACCTTAGATCAGAATTGGGCCCTATGCAGGGAAATATCTTTGGAAGAGGTGGAGGAAGCGATTAAGAGCATGCCTAATGATAAAGCTCCAGGTCTAGATGGCTTCACCATCAATTTCTACAAGGCCTGTTGGAGCATTGTCAAGCAGGAAGTATGGGAGGTAGTGGAGGATTCCAGACGTTCAGGAACCATTCTAAAATTCGTCAACTCCACCTTCCTAGCACTCATACCTAAGGTTGAAGATGCAAAGACACCTAACAAATTCAGACCCATTGCATTATGTAATGTAATCTACAAGATTATTTCAAAAGTCATAGCAAATAGACTGAAGACGATACTCCCTGGTATAATCTCAGAAGAGCAATCGGGCTATGTTGAGGGCAGACAAATTCTCGATAATATCTTGCTAGCACAGGAGATGATTCACTCACTTCATTCAAGAAAAGAAGTAGGCATGCTCATGCAATTGGATCTGTCAAAAGCCTATGACAAATTTAGCTGGAGATACCTTGAAGCAATTCTAGGAGCTTTTGGCTTTTGTAGGACCTGGATCAAATGGATACTTGCTCTCATCAAATCTCCTAGATATTCCATCCTTGTCAACGGTGCTCCTTATGTCCCCTTCACACCTTCGCAGGGAATAAGACAAGGGGATCCCCTATCCCCCTTCCTCTTTGTAATTCTAATGGAAGGCCTCAGCCGAACCATTGCCAAGAAGAAAGCGGAAGGTGCCATAAAATTTCTACAGCTTATAAGATCGCTTCCAGCTACTACTCATCAACAGTTTGTCAACGATACCATGTTACATGGAACACCCACTGTGAAGGAGGCAGTAGCCTACAGAGCTATCCTTGATCTCTTCAGCCATGCATCTGGCATGGAAATTAATTTTTCTAAATCCGCTATTTTCTTTTTCTACACTCACCTGGCAGTTCAAACTCACCTATCCCAGCTTCTTGGTTTCAGGATTGGCTCCCTGCCATCACGATATCTGGCGGCTCCTCTGACTCTAAAACCCTGGCAGAAAATTCATTGGGAGAAAGTACTAGCCAACCTAAAGAAAAAATGCTCACACTGGACAAACAGAGCTCTCAACCTAGCGGGCAGACTCATCCTAACCAAAGCTATTCTGCAGGCCATTCCGCAATACCTCCTTTCTATGCTTCCTGCCCCCAAAGGCATTCTGCAACAAATGAGAAATATTCAGCGATACTTTCTATGGAGTGGAAATGGGGATAAGAAGAAGTGGGCTTTGGTGGCTTGGAATAAACTCTGCCTGTGAAATCTATGGGGGGACTGAATTTAGTTGATCCACGGGTGGTCAACCGAACCTGTGGAGCTAAGATATGGTGGAAATGGATTAAGAATCCCACTTTACCATGGGCTAGGCATTGGAAGGAAAAGTACTCTCCAGATTGTTACACTCAGGACCTCATCAGACTACAGGAAATCCCGGAAGGGTCGCCCATATGGAATCATGCCAAACATAATAAGAACCTAGTACAGGAGCACAGCTTTTGGGAGATTCGTAATGGCAGGCTAGCCATGTTCTGGGAAGATGCATGGCAGCAGTTCCCTAAACTGGATTCAGCAGAGCTAACAACCATCAAGCAAACAAGTCAAAATCAGGGCAGATACAGATTCCATCAGTATTGGAATCAAAACAGTGGGGATGCTAATTGGAGGGAATGGATAAACTTAAATCCTGGGAACACAGAGGAAAACAGCCAAATTTATCAGCATTTCAGTGAACGCATCCTAAAAATAAAGATTAGGAAAACTGAAGAGGGTGATAAGCTAAGGTGGGGTCTCAAAGGTAATGGTGATTTCTCACTAAAAGAAGCCAGGAACATAATAGAAAAGGAAGAACAGGCAGAGGTCGTGCCTTGGTGCAGCAAGGTTTGGGACAGCCTTCTATGGCCGAAGATCAGAACTTTCCTCTGGCTTCTAATGAGAAACAAGACTTTAACATGGGACAATTTGTGCAAGAAAGGTTTCACGGGACCCTCAAGATGCCCTATGTGTTTCGTGGAGGAGGAATCCCTGAATCACCTTTTCAACACCTGTGAATGGGCCTGTCAATTATGGAGATGGATGGAAGGGATTCTTAGCAGCTTTGATCGTAATAGAGATTCCATTCACAGTACTGTACTGAATTGGAAAAAAGACTTCTCCAACATACAAAGAGTCAATAACATATGGAAATCGGTACCAGGGTTTTTACTATGGTCTATCTGGAAGGAACGCAACCGCAGAATTTTCCAAGATGAACACAGGAACATTGATTTCTCCAAAGAAAATATAATAACCAACATTCAGCAATTAATCGAAACGAAATGCAGAGAGGAAAGCAATGAGAAGCCGACAGCACAAGACTTACGTATATTGAAAATATTTCGTCTAGAAGGAACCAGCAACATCACCATTCCGAGACACAGAATGCAGCCACCCTCATAGAATGATAAATGGCAGCGTCCACTGGAAGGAGGTTTGAAGTTGAATTTTGACGGGGCTTCGAGAGGCAACCCCGACATGGCAGGAATTGGAGGCGTCCTACACAACCAACATGGAGAAATTCTCCACATCTATTATAAAGTTCTCGAGGAAAGCACAAATAATGAAATGGAGTTTGCAGCTCTAGAGCATGGTCTAAGAATTCCAAATCCATGCACCTCTGTAACATAATTTTGGAAGGGGATTCATCTCTGGTCATTACCACAGCTCAAAAAATGCAGCGAGGCACTAAGGCAAACAACGCCACAAAGCATTGGCGGCTAGCCAAAGTCACGGAAAACATTGCAGAACTCATGGCTGGCATGAAAGGTCTAGTCTTCATGCGGTAAGATGTCAGGCAAACGGGCTGGCGGACTACCTGGCAAATTGTGGAGTAGACAGTCAGGACAGGGGGTGGGACAGCTGTTGGGAGGAGGTGGACTACCCGAACTTGAAAACACGATGCACAAAGCTGGCACAACAAGACTTAAACGATACCGACCGGGCCTGACCGGCAACGGTTTCTTTGTCCGGTACCGTAAAAATGAAACTTCGGGTAACGGTTGGGGTTATTATAACAGAAGCTGGATGACTAGACAGTTGCGGCGGTGGTCATCATGGCGAGGGAGAGCCAGACATGGGAACCATCAACTTGGTTCATGCCACGAGAAAATCCGTAAAGACCGTTTGGGGAGAAATGACAACTGCCTCAAACCTAATAGGAAGGCAATCAGAAACATTTATGCGATTGCAGGGGAAGGATTTGAGAGGTGTGCGAACACCCTCTGCATTAATAACAATAGTACCACCACTCTGGATCGAAGGGGAGGGCATTTTCTGGAAAAATCTATGGCAAAAAGCTATTTAACTGGGAGTCATGGCTCGGTTTCCTCCATCTCACTCCTTAGCTCTGCTAGCAACCATTACCAGCCTGTTAGCGGAAGGGCACACCGTGAGAATTTCAGAGGGAACAGTATGGATGTGGGAAGTTGTAGATGCGCTGCAACCAACCGAGAATTACACATAGCGCAGAACATGTATGAAACAAGAGCCTCAACGAGAAGCAAACGCAAAATCGCGGAGATGGAGGCTGAAGTGAAACAGGAAGAAGCGCAAAAACAGGGAGGAGTCACTGTGGAAGAGGTTGATTGGATGAACGACCCGCATACGCCCGCCAAAAGAGCAACTCAATTTACTCGCACTAAGGCGGAGAGCTGGAGAATAAAGACTCTCCTGGAAAAAGCCCTGGAGGTTAAGGAAGATGGTAAGCAGCGCACTGGGAAGGAGCACCCCGCTTCGGAAAATCAGTGAGCTAATCCTCCCAAAAGCCATGAGTCGTTGGAGCGCAGAATCACCGCAGTACAGGAAGGGGTGGAAGTGGTCAACAATAAACTGACCTTGCTCATCAAATTGCTTTGGCAGACTCTGAGCCCGGATCCCCTTGTGCAGGAACAAAGGATGAAGGAGGCTCAGGACTTCCACTCCATGCAAGAAATGCAAGCCAAAATAGACAGGCACATTTTGGAAGTGGGCTTAGATACAACAAGTCAGATTGGAGGCTTTCCGCACTCTGGCGGGCTCCCCTAGTCCTCTGTTTCTCTCTGTTTGGTTTCTTCTGTTACGGCTCCACGCCAATTTTTCTTGTCTCTTTCTTTTCACTCTTTTTTATGTACCGGCTTCGGCCCTATGCAAATTACATATGTTATCTGTCTATGTCCAAGTTTTGACAGTGTCGTGGCGTTCTCTCTCTGTTTTCAAGAACAAGCCATCCTGCGTGGTGTGCAGCTCGATTTTGGAAGCCCTGCGTGGTGTTTATTTTGGTTTTGGAAGCCCAAAGCTGGTTGACAGCGAGGTTGAAATGGTCTTCTAAGGTTTCCGTCTGACTTAGCAGACTTTTTGTAAAATACTTTTTTCTTTAATATATATACTTCTGATTTACAAAAAAAGAAATTTATGATTTGCTACTATATTTCTATTATTTACTCTATGTACTCCAGTTTTTATTTCTATCAAGACTAAATTTTTAGGAATTTTGTTCCCTTTGATTACTACCAAATTTTGCATTGTTGGGTATTTGTTTTCACTAATTTCTTCCCCAATTGAGAAAGCGGCTACAGGACTATGTTTACCAATTTACTTGTTCTTCCATAGACTTTCGTTTGGTAAAAGTTGACTACAAAATTTTTCTTCAATTAAAGCACATTTGAGTGTTTATATCCATGAACGTTTATTCCTGTTATTGGTTTTCCATATAAATAGTTAAGAGAAAATGTTTGTCTTCTTTTTCCTTTGCTATTAATGGTTACCCAGTTTTTCTTTTATTATTTATCATGGAACTAATAATTTCTGACAACCTCTAGTGTAAAATTTTTCTCTTTGGTTTTACAGACTATAAATTCTAGAACGAAGATGCCCAATTATTTTCTTTTTTCCATTTATTTGTTGACTACATGTTCTGGTAATTTTCTTTTGTCTAGAAATTCGATTAACTACAGGGTGTCGGGTACCCCCATTACAGGTCCCTCCCTCCCTCCTCCCTGTAATTTGAGTTAACAATATATAAAAATATTCTCGATGAAACTTCAACAATATAGAATTAATGTATGTGTCTATGTTGGAACTATTGAATTAATGTACACTTCTATGTTGAAATTATGCATATGTGCTTTACGAAGAGATGGAAATATTGAATTAATGTATAAGTTTATGTTAGAATTGGCCATGCTCCGTTTATGAATTCATGGACATCATGTTGTGATTTTCATTCTAATAAAAAACTTATTATTTTGATAGAGTAAAAATTACTTAATATATGTATAATATATGTAAAAGGAGAGAGCATAACTTATATATTTATGTTGGTGGTGTAGGTTTTAACCCTGTACAGAAATTACCTACATACGAATTCTAAAAATAGAAAATAAATAATGGTGAGAGCATAAAACCTAAAACATATATACATAGATATTTCCCCTAAATTCCAAAACAGAGACTACCAGATTGAATTTTCATTATATTCCTTTCAATGTTACAATACATATATATACATGTCGAAGCATCAATAAATCCCAATCCATTAACCTTGGATTAGAACATAACCGTAGTTCCCTTGACCGAGTCTACAAAATACCATGGACAAAAACCCATCATGCCCAAAACCATGTGTGAAATCCATGCAGAAAACCATACTAAGGTCTTCCCACCTAACATAGGGTCCCAAAAAAAAAATTCGGGGCACTGCCTGACATGGGGTAGCCGTGGAAAGAATATGACACACACCCAACCGGTGGTGTAGTGTTTGACAACATTTTTATTAAATTAATAAAGTCGACAAACATCTAATTTTGGATTTCATGTAGTGGAACAAATATTGAAGGTCCCAACATAATCAACTATTAATAATGTAAACTTTGAAACGAGAACTATAAACTCAAAATGGGAACTCTGGCCAAAAAAGGCCCAAAAAACATAAAAAACAGTGCTAAAAACAAAAAGTGTGTATACTAGAACGATGGTTTTTTTAGGGACAATTTTGAATATGTTTTAAAAATGGCAGTGAAAATGAAATTTTCATGCAAAATACAGCTTGAAAACGAAAAAGTGATGATATTGGAACGATGATTTTTTTTTAGGGTCAATCTTCAAAATTTTAATAAAATTGCTAGTAAAACCAAATTTTTAGTATGGATAACAAAGTTGTTTATGAGGAAAAAAACATACTAATGTTTTTGGTAAAATAACATTTTTCTTTCCTAAGTATAAATTCAACATGTTCTCAACCATAACATGCTAGATACAAAATAAATTGAAAATTTTCAACCATAAAATAAAAAAACCATGACATTATGAACAAATTACATCACTAAATGAATTCAAAAGTCATTATTTGTATATTGAATGAAACATACATTATATCTCTAATTTAATGTTTCATTGTAGATATTCTGAACAATAAAAATTATCATAATTAAGACATATAATCCAACAACATAAAAATGACTCATAACTTCTCATTTAACACCATATGGAAATCAAAAAAGTTATTTCAAGATATAATGCATACATCAGTTAGATAAACTATCTCAAACAATTATTCAAAATCACTCATATTTTCTTGCACACCCATCAGAATTCACATCTTCAGATGAGTGACTAGATGCTGACGAAGATGTTCCATATTCTTCTCTTTCGTCAACTAGTGCCCTATCTGAGCCACATGCATGCCCATCATTTCAGGTTTCAAAATTCTTCTAGATCTACAACTGGTTTTAGCAAACTCCCATCTCAACACTGTTCCTTCTGGTAACAACCTTTTAAGAATATCTATCGTCCTGAAGTGAAGAGTTCCTCTCTTTGTTAAATTGAAGTCATAAACAAGTATGTCAATATCCTCCAATTTTAATATGTCTGTGCGGCGACGATTTATATTCGTACCCTTTCTTTTCCTCTTTCCGCCATTTTTTTTGTTAACTACCATCTTTGGCTTATACACACCATTGAATGGGTGTGTATTTGTGGCATACCAATGTACTTCAACACTTGTAACATCCTCATTCTCTATACAGACCTTCATAACTTTAGCAACCCAGAATGGATAGTCATTGGGATCTCCATTTGCTAGCACTGCGACCCTCCATAATATCCTGTACTGAACCCCTGTAAAGGTCTTCCATGGCTTCACATTGTGCATGAGATCTTCTAGAACCAATATACATCTCTCTTTCCTCTACCTGTGAAGAATTAATAATACCTTGAGATTGTTGTTGTTCAACAATGTTTATTTCCTCATGTGCATTTGACAGCTTTTGTGGCCAAATAAATGGATTTTTCAAAGGTATATCTTCATTTTTTGTTGTTAAAATGATATCACTTTGATTATTGAAAAATGACTCCCTCCAAACTGAATCAGCAATGTCAAAGTACTCATATGTATATCTAATACATTTTTTAATTTCTTCTAGGCAATCAGAATAATTTATGTCTCTTTTGTCTGCGTGCATTATGAACTTCAAAAATTGCAAACCTGATGATTGTGCCCATTCTGTAGTAGTTGAATACTTCTTGCCCCATATTAGTGTTTTCCCATCAATTTGTTTGATACGAAATTGATGTTGGAAGCTAATGTCATTAAGTTGTTCAATGCATTTCCCCTCACCATATGATCCCGTCATAAACCTTCACATGTCAACAATTTCTTCCAACACATCAAAAGTAGGCTCTGGCATGTATGATTTCTTATTACATTCAATGAATGATGGCAAGCTCCCAACTTCCTTCCTCCTCAATGTGATTGGAAAATGAATAAACATATGATCAATATGGTCATGAGTGTGCCCAACAAGAAGGAAACCAACCTTTACCTTCTGAAAAATTCTCAATTCAACAAGCATGTTTAGATATCCAAAAACAACCTGATTTTTGTTTTCACGGCAACTGTTGTCCAATTGTAGATACAAAACTTCAAGAAGATTACCAGACCAATGAGAAAGCACATCATGAATTATGGTTATGGTCAGATTTGGAACATTATGAATATTTGGAGCTGTGAAGTACATCTTTTGAAACATTTTCTCATTGAAGACCATACAATTGACCAAGTAATACCAAATAAAATTTTCCTCTTGTAAATTTTTGGGGTAACAAAATGTGGTAAAAGTGTTTTCTTTTGGTCCATACCATCAATTATCAAACCCAAATACTTATTCGGATTATCATAACACTTCTTTCGATGCTTGTACAACTTTTTCCTTTCATTTGTTTGTTGTTCGCAATGCCCCTTAATTTCTTTGACAATTGAATTTACGCAACATAAAAGAAAGCCATTAAGAAATATGTTTTCATACTTGATGAATATCCAATTTTAAAAGTTAAAGTTATGAATGCTTACCTCTTTTTGACACTTCACATTTGTCCCTTTTTTATTTAAGAGAAGCACATGTACTGCAAATCCTCATCCTTGTCTTCTTATGAATACAGACATTGTTGAATTATTTCTTCCATACCTTCACAAAATATTGATATTTAATAAACCGACCATGTCCCTCTTCAGCTTCTGCATATTATTTGTATAAGTTGTAGATTTCTCACCTTGAAAATTTATCTAGAATATGTATTGTCTCTCTATTTGGCATACACTCTCCATGCTTTGAAAAGAAATCTTTTATCCATGACATTGCAATATTTGATAATGGACCAAACTATCTTTTATGACGTACTTCTGAATAAAATGTGGGATCCATTTCTAGATTTTCTTGAATTCTCGAGAGACGAAAATTCCCAATCGAATGAAACATTTTGAAATCTTTTCTACAGATAAATAAAGTCCTAATATGGTAATCATAACCTGACAATGTAGATTGCATGCACCCAACTAAATATGAATTTTGCATGCTTTTATTCATTAACAAATATCTCTTCCTGCTCTCTAATGCAAATTTGA
>APFE031469170.1:54435-64865 GCA_000404065.3 Pinus taeda
GTAGTTTTTTAGTTATATTTATGTTAAAAATGGTTATTTTTATGTCCATTGTTAAAAAATATTGTTTTTTAGAAACAACTATTTCTTGTGGATTGAAAAATTAATTAACGATGTATAAGTATATAGAATATTGAAAATTCAAAATATCGACTTTCTTCTTTAAATATGCAAAACAATAGAAACCTCACTACAAAAAAAATTACAATTAAAATAAAAACAAGAAAATATGAAGAAAAAGACCGCTTCAAAAATTATTAAATTTACAAAATAATTATTTACATTTCATACATTAGAAAATAAAAACAAAAGCCTTTTAAAAAAGGGTGTGGTGTAGAATTACCATGTTTTTAAATCAGCATAAAAAAACACTACCATTCTAAAATGTAATGTACATAAAAAAAAAAAAATATACTGCCAAAAACTATGCTCTAAAAAACACATGTGTGTTCTACATCACCCCTTTTCAAAATCGGGTCACTTTTTTGCTATCTCTACAAAACAGGTAACAGTATGAGTTCCCATTTCAAAGTTTACATTGTTTATTGCTTTTTTCGGTTTTTAAATTAATGAGAAAAAAATTGTGAAAAATGGTAATAATGTATTTTTGAAGTTAATGTTTATTGTTTATGGATAAATCAAGAGATAAATAATATTTCTTTAAAATTTTATAATAAAATAATTATTTGTTTGTTTACAACTTTATCATCTTTAAGTAGTATGACTTATTACAAATTTTAATGAAACACGACCATATTGAAGAATGGAGAAAACTATTAAATTTCTTATTGTTTATATATCACATATCATTGGCTTGCTTACTTTCAAGATGGGTTGAAAGAAAACACATAGGATAATTTATGACGTATGATGGGTGATAATATCGGTTTAATTGTTGTCAAAGGATATTAGCTCAAATTGTTAGGTGAAAATTTTGTTTCCCCGCCTACTTGGGTTTAAGTCTCTGGAGACATGTTCTAACTAGTTCATTTGTGGAATCTATGGAATAGTTTTATTTGGTGTACTAGTGTTAATAAATGCAAGGATTTTCCTTTGAAATTCAAACTTAACACTTGTAATAATCTTTTGCCTACATTTAGAGTTTCAATTTCACTCAATAAAATTACATATTTAATTACACCGTAAGGCGTTCCTTTTGGGAAGAACTCCCCTAGTTTCTACTCTACACTCCTCTACACTCCTCTACAACATCAAATCCAATGTTAGATGATTGAAAGTCCTTCCACCCTTAGATCCCGCCGCTTTAACTATCAATTGAATTTTGAATTGTCCAATCGTTCAACTTGTTGATCTTTACTGTAACCCATGAACATATTCCAGGTACTTCTTCGGTAAAGAATTCATCCCTTCCAATTGTTAAAGTTCTTCAACGAGCCTCTTGACTCGACCCTTCTCCAGCTTCTAAAGCTTCGGAAGGAAAACCCCATTAGAGGGGTTGTCTATGGGATAGCTATTGCAAGTGTAATTTCTCATGCACAACACCCACACCAAATCACTCTCCATGTCCATGATCAACAACAAATATTGTGTAAGAGTGCCCTAGGAGAATTTGATTGAATAACCTTTGAAGCTGAGAGCATACAAAGAATCCATGACACTTTCCTTTCGCTTTCTTATCATACCATGGCCACAATGCATCTCACACTTCATTTCCCAAGTTCGATCGGTGGTTCCTTCCACAATCTTGGTGAGTCTCGTAATATTTATCCAGGCTCAAAGTTGTGAATTCCCAACCACCTCCTACACATGAAGTCATGGATGCATATACTCTTTTCTTCTATGAAGTTTGGTGACTATTTCATCATTATATTTACACATTATTACATAATGTGTAAGAAACAGTATGAGGAGGAGAAACAATGATGTCATGGCCATGGCCACATCTTGATAATCTCGTAGAGAATGAAAAATGAGAAAAAATGTAATATGGCTCATATTAATTGTAATGTGGAGGCCCTTCAAACCCAAATCGAGTGGCCATGGACAAAGACAATGTCTTGGACAAGTTTGATTATGAAACTTTGCATATCTATGATGTTTAGGATAGGCATTTATCACCTTAAATTTTTTTGATAACTATCATAATTCCACACCCTAACATTTCTTTATAATGTTGAATGCTCTTTTTTCTTGGTCTAAACCAAAACCATAGTTGTTTAAAAAGTAATAAAAGGAAGGTAAACGAGGTCCATGGTAATTAAGGTGATTCTTTACACTATTTTTATTTAAATTAGTAATTTGTACTTTTATTTCAATAAATGAATATTGTTAAATGTGTAATTGAGTAAAATGTATTAAATTAGTATTCTAAGTTTTAAGATATTTATTTGAAAAAATCAAAGCTCGGTGAGCTCTTTTTTAACTAAGATTTACTCTAGCTTCTTCATACATCACTCAATCTTGGCTTCCCCTCTTCTTATTCTAGCTTGCAACTTGACACTCCTCCTCCTTGCACAAATTTAAACTATGAGGCACAAGGTAGTTGTTGCATATAGGAGAATTTAGATATGATAGGAAAAGTGTGATACTCTGTTGTAATTTTCTCTACAAATTTGATGACAAGTGTGCGCTGAATGTTGGCAATTTCATGGTTAATGTAGTATAAGTTAAATGCAAATTTACAATATTCTATAGAAGATCAAGAAATTTATGCCCAATAGCCAACACCACAGAGCAAGACATGTTTTCCAATTCCACAGTTTCTACCAAATATCTCTCACTGTTGGAGTTGTTTTCTCAATAGGCTTGTTTTTACTCCTCTTGAAGTGATGAAAACCACCACTGTTGCATATAGGAGCATTTAGATCTAATAAGAAATGTGTGATATTCTATTATAATTTTCTCTACAAATGTGATGGCAAGTGTGTCTGAATGTTGGCAATTTCATGGTTAATGTAGTGCAAGTTAAATGCAAACTTACGTTTTTTTATACAATATCAATAAAGTTATGCCCAGTACCCAACACGATAGAGCAAGACATGTTTTCCAATTCCATAGATGCTACTAAATCTCTCTCGATGTTGGAGTTCTTTTCTCAATAGCCTTGTTTTTACTACACTTGAAGTGATGAAAGCCACCACTCCATATACCTTTTACTATCTGCAAAAAGAAAAAGAGTGACCAAATTCATATCAACTACTAAAATATAAATTAGTTCCTTTTAAGACACTCAGAAATACAATGAAAAATTACTTGAAACTTGTATATTATAGTTTTACAAAATTGACACTATGTGATTAAGAATAAGTTACAAACATTAAGTATTTAAAAAAATACAAGGAAGGTAAACAAAGGCCATCATAATTAATGTGATTCTCTGTACTATTTTTATTTAAATTAGTAATTTATATTTTTATCAATGAATATTGTTAAATGTGTAACTGAGTAAAATGTTTTAAATTGATATTCTAATTTTTAAGATATTTACTTTAAAAAGTCAAAGTACGGAGAGTTTTTTTATTACTAAGCTTTACTCTAGTTATGTCGAAAATGAATCTATCTCAAATCCCAAACAAGATTCTTCATACACACTTGAATCACGGCTTCCCCTCTTCTTATTCTAGCTTGCACCTTGACACTCCTACTCCTTGCACAAATTTAAACTATGAGGCACAAGGTAGTTGTTGCATATAGGAGCATTTAGATATGATAAGAAAAGTATAATACTCTATTGTAATTTTCTCTACAAATGTGATGGCAAGTGTGCCCTGAATGTTGGCAATTTCGTTAATGTAATGTAAGCTAAATGAAAGTTTAGAGTGTTCTACACAAGATCAATAAAGCTATGCCCAATAGTCGGCACTACAAAGAAAAACATGTTCACCAATTCCACAGTTGCTACCATATCTCTCAATAGATTTGTTTTTACTACTCTTGAAGTGATGAAAGCCACTATAAATGATCATAGGAGCATTTAGATATGATAAGAATAATGTGATACTCTGTTATAATTTTCTCTACAAATGTGATGACAAGTTTGCCCTGAATGTTAGAAATTTCATTGTTAATGTAGTATAACTTTAAATCCAAATTTACTTTCTTCTCTACAAGATCAAGAAATCTATGCCCAGTATCCAACGCCACAAAGCAAGACATGTTCGCCAATTCCACAACTACTACCAAATCTCTCTCCGTGTTGGACTTATTTTCTCAATAGCCTTGTTTTTACTACTCTTGAAGAGATGAAAGCCATCACTCCATATAATTTTTATTGTCTTCACAAACAACAAAAGCAACCAACTTCATATCAACTAGTGGAAAAACAAGAACAAGGCAGACACCAAGGAGATTAGTGGTAAAGAACAAAGTGATCTTTTGAATAGTTTCAAGGATCATGAAGGAAATATTACAGAGGTGACTCAATAGTCAGAAAAGAAACACAGGAAATTTTCTTGAGAAGAGGTGTAGTTGATGTTATTCTTAGGTTCAATTTCCAGATTGGAGATATGTGCAATTTTATTCAAGCGTAGATCTTAATTTACATAAAGACCCAAAATTTATTTACAAAATTGTTATAGTCCTTTGGAGACACATGTTTCAAACTATAAAGAAATTTCTTTGTACTGATTAAGGTTGTCTATAACATGAGGAAGTGATCAAGAAGCAATATTGAGGAATTGTACCAAAACAACCTTTGATTTTGAAGGTAGCAAATCATGATCTATTTCTTTATTTATGAGGCATTCATGTTGGCATAATCAGACAAGGTATTTAACTTCAACGTATACCTCATGATTCGTAAGGCTCAAGGAAGCAGTGTTTAAGCAAGATTTCATTGTAGCATGGTCGATGGTGGTCATAAAATAATTTGGACTTGCGAATGACTAAATTCCCATGGGACCACAAAGGTCACTATGTACAATTTCCACATGCATGTCTTTTCTTCATCCAACTTCTTTTGTCAAACTTATCCCTATGCTTCTTGTCTAAAATGCAAAATTCATAATAACTCTTTCATGCTTTTACTAGTCAGATAGACGAATAGGTTATATAAATTTTGTGGCCAGTATTTTAAAACGAAGGTGAGGTGTGGTCTTTTGATGTAAAAAAACAATGTTTGCATTGTGGTGCTTATGGACCACACCTGCTTGATTTTCAAGATAAAATGGCTTAAATGTTGTTGAATGATATCTACATTATTTTCAACTGCATGACATGGGTTAGATATACTTAAGCAGAATCTGTTGGATTAAAATAAGAACATGGAAGACACCAAGGAGATTAGTGGTAAAGAGCACTGTGATCTTTTGAATAGTTTCAAGGATCATGAAGGAAACAATGCATAGGTGAGTCAAAATTGGAAATAGAAACACATGAAAAATTTTCAAGAAGAGGTGTAGTTGATGCTATTCTTGGGTTCAATTTCTAGATTAAAGATATGTCCATTTTTATTCAAGGGTAGATCTTAATTCACATAGAAATTTAAAATTTATTTACAAAATTGTTATAGTCCTTTGTAGACACATGTTTCAAACTATAAAAAAATTTCTTTGTACTAATTAAGGTTGCTTATAGTAGGAAGAAATGATCAAGAAAAAATATGGTTAATTGTACCAAGACAACCTCTAATTTCGAAGGTAGAAAATCACAATTTATTTTTTTATTTGTGACGCATTCATGTTGGTATAATAAGACAAGGTCTTTAACTTCAACATAGGCCTCATGATTTGTAAGGCTCAAGGAAGCAATGTTGTAGTAAGATTTTGTTACAGCATGGTCCTTACCTTTTCTTGATATTTTTTTGTCTTTTAACACTTGTCAAAAAGCATTAATTAGTGTTATATACTATTGCCTTACTACATTTCTTTTATGACATTTAGTGTGATTACTAGTTTCTATCCTTTTCAATCTTATATTCTTTCACTCTTTTATTTTTATGTTCATAATATTTTAATATTTTTAAAAACAATAATAATTACATAATATTTTTTTCTAATTACATTATATACTATCTCATAAAATTCTTTAATTTCTTATTAAGTTTCTAATTTTTAAATCATTCACTTCCCTCCATTGTTATTATTTCACATTCATTTTAACTCTTTATTTATCTCAACTTCCCCTTCTCCTTGCATTTTAAAAAATTATTCAAAAAAATCATTTCTTTTATTCTCCACTGTCACCTTTGACTTTTTGATTATTTTATTCTCTTTAATTTTCTAGTTCTCGGTAATCTAACGTCTATTTTTTCTATTCCCCGTGCATATTTAATAACATAGATACACTCTTTTCAAATCATTCATCTTCATTAAAGTAATGTTCTCCATAAACAATACCACTATGATTTATATCAATTAATTAGGGTTAAAGCACAATATATTTTTTAATATATATATTATAATATTTTATAATTTACTGGTTAATTTCATTTAACATATTACACATTATTAGAATATATAATTTATACATATAAACTAAGGTTAAAATACTATAAATTAAATTTAAAGTATCGATATAGGCTAGAAGGATATAGGCTAGAAGGGCAATATTTAGTCAAGCTCTAAAGGATACAAAGAAATGATTAAAAAAACAAAAATTCAATAGTAATTAACAATTTTCTTCTTCACAATTCAATTTTGGGTATATTTGTGGAATAGTTTTTTGGATTTTGTTTGTGTGTATTGTTTCACTTTACCCAATAGATCAACCTCAATAATACATCATAAGTAATGGTTATTTAATTTTTTTGGACAAGGCTTCTAGGCTCATAATCATGTTTTGAATCAATAATGGTTGTACTTGAATTCAAAATGATAACTTCTGTAGTGTTACGTATAAAAAAAGAATCTTACAAATACACAAAGAAAATATGAGGCTAAACATTTTTATCTTTTATATATGCTTTTATAATTGACTCAGTTTTGCATTATAACTTGCACAAAATTTATAAGTATAAGTATAAAATTCAAGAGTGAAAATTTTATTTTTTTAATTATTAATGTAAAGAAGATTTTATAATAATATTATGTTTAGGTTATTAATGTTTTCAAAGAGTTAGTCAGATCTTACTAACACAACTCGTTGAGGATGGGCTTCCTTAACAAGGTGACCTATGTACCCATTGAGGATGGGCTTACTTAGTAAGGTGACCCAGGTACCCGTTGAGGATGGGCTTCCTTAGCAAGGCGACCCGAGATCAAACCGCACAAGGGTGTTGTGCCTGTGCTAGGGGGAGGATACACGCTAAAAAATTCAATCCTCGGGGGAGGAGACATGCTAAAAAATTCAATCCTCTTATCACAAACAACTTGACAAACAAATAAAAATGTTTTCAAAGAGTTTTATGAATATTAATAGAGCCATTAAAATTTAAAATATAAACTTTCTATCACATTATTTCACTTTTTTATGATGGTTTTTACTCTCCTTTTAAACTTCTTCTCTCATTTTTTTAGAACATATTTGAAATAGGATCTAGGGTTTAGTTTTAGGCATATTTGTGAAAGCCGTAGTCTAACTAGCACGAGGAATTGCCGGAAAAGTTATGGAAATTCTAGTCAAATTTAGAGAAAACCCGACAAGGATTTTTGTAAATCCGAGTTATAGTTGTTAAACTTTAAAATTTTAGGTGCCCTAGACGTTTTTGATGGTGCTGAATCCATTTCCATCATCAAAAAAACACGATTGAAATACTGTCTCTACAATATTTTTTGAAAATTTTTTGCCTGAATTCCGGCCACTTTTAACCGTCCGCGCAATTCCTCTGCCTCGTTAGACGACTCCTTTGTGAAATGATTTTTTGAGTTTAGTTTTTGTGTGTTGTTTCACTTCAATGCATCATAAGCAATGGTTATTTAATTTTTTTGGACCACACATCTAGACTCATAATCATGTTTTTTAGTTTTTGTGTGTTGTTTCACTTTACCCAAAAATAAAATAGATCGACTTCAGCAATGCATCATAAGCAATGGCTATTTAATTTTTTTGGGTCATGCTTCTAGGCTCATTTTGAATCAATACTTACTATGTTAATTATGTAGTGTTAATTATGATAATGGTTAATTAGTATATGAAAAATGTTACCAATATGTGAAGAAAGTTTAAGGTTAAATATTTTTATATTTTTTTAATTGACAAAGTTTTATTGGTTGTATTGTACCTTGCAAAAAATTATAAATATAAATATAAAATTCAAGAGTGAGTTTTTTAATTATTAAATGTAAATATTTATAATATTGTTTATTTTAAAGTTATTATTGTTTTCAAAGATTTTAAAGATGTAAATAGAGCCAATTTAAAAATTTAAAATATAAAACTCTTTACCACATTATTTTTACCTTGTACTACATTACTCTATTTAAATTACATTTTAATGATCTTTGATATATGAATCTATAAAAAGTAAATAGTATGTAGATTTATAATAATAAAAATAAATATATCAATAGAATAAAAATTTCACCATATGGTAATTTTATAATAAAAAAATGATAAATTGAAAAGAAAAATCAAATACTTATTATTAGAGGATTTTTTTTTCTTAAATTTAAAATAAATAATAAGAGATATAATAATAATATAATAATAATAATATAATATAAAAATTCACAATGTATGGATATTATAGACATGTATATCCATTTTAAAACTTAGGTCCTATTAACTTTAAGGGATCAAATCTCTCAATATGTAAATATTTCAATGAAGTTAATGCACTCCAAAAAAAAGTCTTCCATTTCAAAAAAAAGTGTGTTGCAAATCGAAAAATTTGATCCTCTTAATACTTAATAAATCTAAAATTAAAATAAATCTAAATTAAATAGATGATAAAAAAAAATTCAAAACAATTAAAATCCAGCTCATTGTTATTATAAAATAAATAACAAAAGCTCATTGTTATTATAAAATAAATAACAAAAGATATACTGTTATGGCTTGTTCAGCAAGCAATTGCCATTTCCGTGGTAGAAAGTGCAAATGTTGACTTCCTATACCTTTAAGTTGTAGGTAAGAAGCATTGAAACGCTAACAATGGCACAAAGCCAAATGAAAGTTTTATTCGTGTGTTCTCGAGCCTAATTATAATTATAGACCATAATTTTAACGTCATATCATTTATTTCATCAAAATGGTTGTTTTTATAATTAATAAAATCCCATAACGTTTATGGAAATATTATATAATATTTAAAAATTTGTTTTTAAAATAGGTTTAACAAAACATTTTAAATACATTGTTTATGGTGAAGTGGAACATATTTATTTGCTTTTCTACGTTAGTATTATAAATAAATTTATTTATTTGGTTGTGATTTTTCATAATTTGTTGATGTGTGATTTTGACTTTTGTTAACATATGAAGTTTATAGTTGAATTGAAGCTTTTGTGATTCATAATAGTTGAAAGAATAATTTCGGAGTAAATCACATGAACACAGAGATTTGTTAGTGCGTTTCCAACCAACCAGTCTGGTTCCAAGTTGAAGAAACAGAGCCAGCTTTGCATGCTAAATAGTCTGAGCAAAGTCTCCAATGGCTATCTTGATCAACAGCTAATTTTGACTTAGGAACCGCAGTCAAAAAGTCAAATTGATAATTTAAATTATATAAAAAAAAAAAAAAAATTAAGATGTTGTTTACCATTACTAGTTTATAAAAATTGTAACTTAATGGACATGACGCAAAAGAACATAACTTATATATATATATAAAATTATTATTATATATATATTATATATACTATAAGTAAGAATTATAGATGAATAATTAGGGATATACTATAAAGGAAAAACAAAAATAAGAAAATATAAATATAAAAAATAAAGTCAGTTAAAGGGTAAATTAAAATAATGATTAAAATGCGAATTAAGTTAGGTCATAAACAAAAAAAATATAAAAATAGATAATATATAAATGAAAGATATTATAGGGATTAAGTTAGTAGTAGGTTAAAATTTTTATAAATTTAAATGGAAAATAGTTAGAATCAAAGACCTTCATTATATTATATATTAATATATATATAATATATAATATATATATAAGATACAACACAGATAAAGGTAATTTTAGGGTGATAATTGGATATAATAATTATAAGTTAAAATATATAAAAAGTAATTATAGGATGATGATGATGATGATGATGGTGGTGGTGGTGGTGGTTAACGTCCACTGAAACCAAATTGGTCTATCAGACCTACAATTTTCTTAATTTCTATTTGTCTGGCTCCTCGTCTTTCTTGGCGAGATTGGTGTTGTAGCTTTCTTTCTTTTCTCTACGGTCTTCCAACTTTCTTTGTCTTGCATCTCCTTCATCTCTTCTGGTTCTTGGGACATTGGTGTCTTAGCTTCGCGATCTATAGTCGGAGAAGTTTGGTTTAGGAGATCTGTTTTTCTGTTAAATGAAGATTTATTTTCTGCGGTATTCAAATCCTCATAACTGTTGATTTGTTGGGGCGGGCTTTCTCCTTGC